>JZKD02S1789488.1:170259-208840 GCA_000966675.3 Picea glauca | reverse complement strand
TATTACTAATTTCTGTAAATTTCCTCCGATGTGCAGGGTCTGAAACGTTACAAAAAAAAAATTATAGCAAAAATTTCGCAATGACTCATTTTAGGATGATTCAAGAACCCTATCTTGTACAGGCTGTATCTCCGAAAGTATAATGCCTCAGGAGATGAATTTTGAACCCAACATACCTTGATTCGTCTACTAAATACCCTCCAAGCGGTTCCTTTTGAAACATTGTAGAAAAAAAGTTATAGCGAAAATTCCACAGTATCTCAGATGTAGCAGCGAAACCCCAAGACCTTGAGCTCTGATACCATATGTTAAGAACCATACCTCAATATAGCATGGAAAAACCTCAGTAAAAGTACTCAATGCCTTGAAACAGATATAATTTCAGATAATAAGCCTCTTCGAGGGGGCAACCTGCTTTTACCCCATTTAAATGTTCAAGTCCAAGATGATTCAAAATGAAAATGTCTCCTTGGTATATATTGGAGACTAGGAGGTATAATTACAACTAATGGCCTAAAGCCGACATAAATAAAATAACATTAATAATATAATATGCCCCAATTAAGGGGTAATGAGCCAACATTAGGGCTTAACACCATCTATCACGCCCCAAGAGTCATACCCAAGTATAACCTTGGAATCTCGTGGATGTGCGACATTGAGATGGTTATCCCTTTGCAACTTGGCTCAACCAAGGACACTTCAAATAAACTACACCTCTTCACCTAGAGCACACCCATACTCTATTCTAAGCTATGAACAAGTTGCATCCTTACTCTACGCAACTCAGTTGTATACTTAGACATTTGTTAAATTAGTTTAACACTTAGTCAATTTGGAATACAACAAAAAACATGTGAAACACAAGAGACAAATATAGTGCGGGTGGCACCAACAATCCCTAATACCCGACTTCGTTTATGTATATTATGAAAGATAAAGAAATTTTTACAAATAGGGTTCTACCGTCCTAGTTACATAGAAGGGAAGAGTCTCATGACTCTACCTCACACACCAACACTGTCCAAACCTATGGTTTTGTCACACCAAGACTTCCTCCTTGTCATTTCTCCTTGCCTTTGCTTGAGGTGCGCCCCACTAGTGTGCCCAACCTCATAGCTCCATGTCTCTTTCCTTCACTTGGTTTTTCCTTGTCTTCATTTGGTTGTGCGTCGTTGCTTTTATATGGAATCCAAGGGACACTTGTGCAAAATGTCGCGTCTCTTCGTTGCATTTCTCCCCTTCACGAATAATCACACTCAACCAAATGTCATGCCCCTCCATGGACCCAGTGTGTCCATCTAATCCTGCGTGCCCATCAACCATTCATCTCTTATACCGACACACCCCATCCTTGGGTGCGCGCACCTTGTCTCATGCTCTTACTTGTGCCGATCATCGCAACTCTCCATGGGTGTGCCAATGGAGTCGTTCAACCTCTCCAACACACCCATGCTACTAAGGGAAGATATGTCCACTCCTCGGGCATGATCCCAAGTTGCTTCATTGTTTCCTAAATGCAACCCAAGTCTTCCTCATCCATCGCAAGGGAAGAAGGATATGTTTCCCCTTTGGCGCACACGTCACCATCATGTCCCAAAGTGATCCTTCCCACACCCAAACATCCTTGTTTTCCCAACCAATTGTTTCCTCTTTGTGCTCTTCGTCCATTCCATCGTCAAATTTTCCCAAGGAGTGCAGGCGCTCGATGGGTGTTCCGAGAGGCCTTACAGTAACCATAATGACTTTTCATAGGTTCCACATGGTGTTTTTTTGTGGGAATTACTTGTGATACCAAAGATAAATCCCTAATCTCTTTTAGATCTCTCCTTAGAGGCTTCCTTCTCTTGAGGGAGATTACGCCTTGTATGGTGACTCTTTGAAATTGGTCCTCGGGAGTGTGTTGATTGTATTTTTGTGCTTTGGTCGCATAGAATATCTTGGAAATAATTAGTCATTAGTTGATTAGTAATCATTTTTCTTTGATCCTTTTCTTATGTTGGTTGATATCCTAAGTAGTTTTCCTTTTATTTTATTTTTTTCATGATCTTATAAGCGCTTAATCCACCTCTTGTAAAACAAAGTTCTTTTACATTGACCATTTAAGGAATATGCCTAATTATTTCTTTTCCATTACCTCCTTTATGAATCAAAATCATGGTCAAAGTTCTTAGGGATATCAACCAAGGGATCCCTTCACAATGGAATTCATTTCCTTTTTCTTTTATTGGAATTGTCGATACCCCTAACATGGCTACCTTAAATCCTCCTAGATTCACTATAGGATTGTTGATTGGTTGTTATTCTCACCAAACATCGTAAATGTTCCTAATATTTCCCAACAAATCATGCATTAAACCAATTTAAACTCTTTTATTTATTTACAAGTTAAATTGGTTCCTCTTCCTTCAACGTAACTCTAAGAATAACTAGTAACCTAAATTCTAATAGGAGTAGGAAAAGGAAGAATAAGAAACGAAATTGATGTCAAGGGGGTAATCTACCATTCACTGTCAATAATGTTGGGGTCATCACCATTGTTGAGAAACCTAGGAGAATAGTATGAAAACATAATTTTCCTTGTAAAATTTGCACAAGAGATTATCTTACTTATATTTGTCCTACCTTTGTAAAATTATGAAGAGTACAATCCCCACCTCAAGAATCCTCTAATATTGAATAGCCTACTATTATCCAACAACCCCTTCCTCAAAAACCGTTGGTTAATATTGAGGTCAAGTCTATGAAATAATCACTTGATCCCACTCTTCTACTTAAGAGTGTCGTGACCACCAATTGTGTTTTCTTTATTGCTAATTTAGAACTTTCTAGACAAGGGGGCATACCATCCACTTTGAGTATGCACATTCTAATCTCTACATTCATCACCTTTGAATGGAATTGATTAGTGGATCCATGCCTTCCTTCTTCTACACCCTTCCCCATAAGGGTTGAAGTTAATTCATACATATTTTTTCGATGTATAGTAGATGAAGGAGCCTCCTTTAGTATTTTATCCTCGTCCACTTGGAAATATTTGGGTTCTCCCAACCTTGTATCAACTACCAACCAACTAATGGATTTTGATAAAATACCTAGTGAATGCTTGGGGATTCCTCTTAAGTTGTCTATTTGTTAGGTGGGAAGACCGTCTTAGTCGATGTTTTAGTTATAAAGGGCTCATTAGACTTCAATATTCCCCTTAGGCATGATTATGTATATTCCATGAATTCTATGGTGTCTATGCTCTTTTATGTGATGCATTTTCTACATGAGGAGGTATTTTCACTATCAATCAACTCACATACTATGATCCCCAAGCTCTTTCAACTTTACACCATTTGGTTCTTATTGCTACTCACACTAAATTTAATATTAGTGTTTGTGTGGAAACTACCTACCATGTGTGAATTATGTGCTCTCATATCCCATGCACTCAATTGTTAGTGAGAAGGAACCTTTGTTAGGGAGGCATGAGCGAGTGGGGTTTTCTTCTCCCCAGGAGGAACTATACAACTTCTTTTCTCTTGGAACATTGTACAAGCTACAGACAATCAGGTGGAGACCTATGCCTTGCTTCAAGGTTTGAAATTGGCCCGTCAACAAGGGGTTTCCTCTCTTACCATCATTGAATATTCTAGGATAATAATCAACCAATTAAGAAGTAATTTCCCCATTCACAGTCATATTATTAGTTGGGAGAGAATATCAAATGATTTGGATTTGATGACACTAAACCCTTCCCGACGTGGATGATATTACAAGCATGTTGGGAGTGACTTTTATATGCGACACCCTAAAAATTTCCTTTGCAAAGCACTGAGAACCAAGGAAATGTGAAATCGATGTTGAAAGATGACGTCTAGGATCTACATAGCATTGAGGAGGCAATGAAGCTCCATGATATGGTAGAGTGACGTCCCAGAATGGCAAGGTGGAGAAGGGAGTTAACAACAGAGGAACATGATGGATTATTCTAGTATGTCCAAGCATTACAGATACATGTGCATGGTATCTCAACTCAGTTGCTCACCACCATAGAAATTTCTGCTGAACAAAGACAAGGGTGCACTAGATTTAGGATGAATGTGTTGCGCTCCGTTCAGAAGTGGAGGAATTAAGGAGTCACTCCAATCCCCAGATACCATCAAGCCCAACCTTAGATAATTCAAAAGTGACCTCATCACATGGTCCCCAAAAACACATACCTGAATTAAACTCGCCTCCAAGTCAAACTGAAGAAGACCCAAGCAAGGATGTTGCCCCAAGTTAATATGTCTTTAGATGTTCTACCTTTTTTCTTCTTATACTAGGTAGATTTTATAGGATTTATGCTAGAATTAGATTTTCTATACTATATAAGGAAGAGAAAAATACAAATCTTCTGATCAATATTACTAGCTGTTAGCGTATTTTTTTCTGTTGTTTTCAGTCTATCATGTGAAATTTGTATGCTTCCTTTTTTTGCATCTTCTTGCGGATATTTTAATAAAAAAACTCCCTAGTCCTTTTGAAAAAAAAGAGATAAGGAACCTTTGCATTCATGCACACCTTGTTTGGACCTAGTTCCAACAATTGGCTAGGTGATTTGGTCAATGGGGTAGTACAACCTTTTGTCCCCCCCATTGGTCCAAATGGATGTTATAATGTGCATCTAATGTTCTAATGTGCAATGTGTTGGGTGATGTTTTACCCAAATATGAATCCCTCATGGAGGTTATGATCAGTCTTGATGTTCCTTTGAATGCACCTTCCTTCATTCTTTTCAAAGACAATGTCCTTGGATTTTACACTTTTGTCATTGGATCCAACCCTCACAATATTTCTAAGTCTGATCTCTCTCGTTGTAGAACCTTAGACTTTGACATTTTTTAGCCTTTGTGTATAGAATCTATGATTGAAATTTATGTTAGTTTTCCTTCTAATTATGGTCTCTCCATTTGTAGATCCTCAAACTCTAGCATTATTGAGTCTATTTCTACAAGCTTTGTCATTGGGTTCAACAATGATTTTCCTCTTGAGCCTAGTTTGTTTATTAAATTCTCATAATTTAGATTGTTGATACTTTGTTGATATCCTTTGTCATTGAACAAGATATTCTTGAATATATAAAGGATGAGAATATCCCTATCTTAGTAACTCTAGGTAACATCCCCCGGCCCAACCGAGGGACATTGCGGTGCAAAATACTCTTAAAAATGAAATTTATGCTAACTAAATTAATTCTTTTACTGATAATCGATTTCTTGTAGCTTACAACTAAAAAATTAAAACAGATTTAGATATTGTCTACAACCATAAAATATATGCATCTACAACATGATAATAATCAACATGAAATGAAACTTAAACATTGACACAACAACATATAAATCATTCTCAAATAAACAGAGTGCATGCAAAACAATTAAACATATAATTTAACATAACAAAAAGATAAAACACTTATATTTTCACAAAAGTTGTGCAACCAACTTATTGGGATGGACGTTCCACCCGACCATAGACTGACTGTTCCAAATCTCAACAACCAGTCACCCCCGAGATGAGGCTATAAATCCACAAAAGAGGGTGGTATCTCACAGTCCACTCCCAACTCATAAAACTCTCAACCCTACTGATATTCTCTTACATCTATCCTAATTTTCCACCAACTCTCTTCCTCTTGACCTTTCCAAACCAAGGAATGCACCATTAGTTTATCATGGATAATTCAAGGGATGTGCCATCTGTTTATCAAGATTAACCCAAGGAATGTGCCATTCATTTATCGGGGTCTCTCTAGCATAGGCAACTAGGAATCTATTAGCTCAGAACTCAAGGGAACTTGCTACTAGGAGAACTATCAACAAACCAACAACAAACACTTGTTGTTTTAGTGCAACTCACATAGGAGTTCACTCTTTAGACATCACAACCTGGCTCTTCATTTTTCCAGCTCTATTTCTCTCCAATTATGCTCCATATTGCTCTAGAATTCTCCCTCTATGGTTGCATCAACTTCAAGATCTGTTTCTTGTTCTCTCCTTATCTCCCATGCACAAAAAATCCTTGTGTAAAATTATTGTCCCAACCCATACAAATTTCCTCTCTTTAGATTTCCTTTCTTGACTCACACTCTTCCCCAACCTAATTGTACTCAACCACCATGTACCCAATAACTTTGGGATGTGACCACTCACACCCACCCTCTTACATGTATTCGATGATTGGCTTTGGGTACATTTAATCAGAAACGGGAAGGTTCATATACAAATAGAAAATTCAAGAAAATGGGTTAAATCCATATACATGGGTATTTCCCCCTTGGACCCCTCTTGGAAATTATCATAGACACTCCCCCCTCTTGTGGATTAATTCATCCTCCATCTCTTTTCCATGTCCCCTTAGCATGTGTCATCACATTTTATTAATAAAACAAGGAAACACAATTCACATATTACATCACTTTGGCCGTAGCCACACATTATATCTACATAAGCATTAATTAAACTGGAGATTATAATGGGGATGTTACATTCCCCCTCCCCTACAATTGTGTATCGTCCTCGATGCACTCTATGCCGATATACACATATGAAAATTTACACCAAAATACTTAGAAATAAAATTATTCAATTTAACAACTCTAGCAATAGCTCCAACCATAATTTCATGTTCCTCTCTGTTAGTACTAGAAGTCACCTCTGGATTGCAGCAGAGGTAAGAAAAATACCCATCAGTTTGTAAGTCACAATGAATAAATTAAAGGGGGTCAAATGGGTGCAGACTCAAGAAAATATCGCTTTCACTCAGAAATCTGGACCAGGCAATGCATGAGCAAGTGAGGTCTTGATTTAACTTCAATCAGTAAGTTGTAGAAAAGGGTGAGTAGGTGGAAGAACTAGTGAAGAGATGTAGAGGTCTACTATGGACATCAGGTCTTCTAGCAACCTAAGGAGGAAAGGCTTCAAATACAAGGTCTTCTTGAACCCAAAACTTCAAGAAACTGAAAAGGTCATAACAATATTGCAATCAAACATACATTACAATACAATCACAACAACTCGACTGGATCACCCATGCCTGAGTCTTCAATATCAGAAGTAAAGAGATGATAAGAAAACTAACTCTCATTAAACAACAAGTCTCAAATGGCAACACATAAACATAGAACCATAGGCTTCATTAAAACTTTACAATACAGGAGCTTAGCTCAACCATCGACCATAACAAAATATCAAAACTAACTATTTATACTCAGAACTACTAGCTCTCTTCAGAAGCGCATTCTGGTTATTGCATTCAAGGCTTGGCGTCTGCATTTTCCTTTGTCATATTTCACTTACATTCTCTTTTCAGACGCAAGATCAAATCAATATGGTCTTCACAAGAAAATCCATGGCAGGGGAACTTTTGGTTGACTGTCTGCCCTCCACGACCAGTTTTTCAATGCTTTCCATTTAAGTTGTGAAACAAGGTTTCAACCACCTTCCCCATTTTCATTAACTACTTTCATTAGGATCAGGACGAGGCCTGACACCCATAAATGTTCCAGGTGAGCTCACGACTCCTTAGAGTCAATTATGGCGACTCGAGGTCACTCGGTTCTTTCTCTATGACCAACTCGGGTGCTTTGATCTTTTACGCAACTCCTTTTCATCGCCCCACGCGACCTCGAGCCACGACCCCATGATTATCCCATATGAAATTTCGGGCTTTCGCATTTCGGGAGTTTTCACTCCCCTAGATTTCAAAATCTCGACGCTCGAAATCGCAAAACTGCCCATCTGGATCAACGGTCGGATTTTATTTGAATCTGACGACCACAATCATTTCCTCAAATGGCCTCGACTTCCTACCACTCAATCAGACGCCTTCCTTTATTTACGACCCTGCTTCTATATGACCCTGGGCTATGATCGTGGGCCTAATTCCCAGGCGTTTCAGGATTTCGTGTTTTGCGAGTTCATACTGTGTTCCATGCTGAAATCCCCAAATCATGAAGTCATGATTGCTTGGATCAAGCGACACACGTCCCCGAATCGGATGACCCTAATCTATCTTTTGATCGACGACTGTGATCGCTTCGCGATTTATAAAGACTCTACTCTTTGACTGCTCTGAATCGCAAAATCGTGATTTATGCTAACTGTGTGCCACATTTCCTTCCTAAGATCGACAGTTAGGATTTTCTTCGCGATTCCAGTACTCTAACGCTATACTTCGTGCAACTCTATGATCTCAATCGCCCGATGGTCGTCGATCCAATCTTCCTGATGGATCTCTGTCGTTGAAAGTTGATCTTGCTCTCTTGCTTGAATTAAGTCCCTATTGGCCCGCTCTAAGTGTTGCGCTTGCTCTTATGGCCGTGGTTTATGTGAACAATTACTTGGATGACTGACTGAGGGCTTGAGAAAAAAAAAGGATCAACGACAGAGGAAAAGAGAGAGAAGTGATCAAATTTATGGAAAACAGAAAGGCTTATGGCTGATACTTCTTAGGCGATCCAATAAGGAAAAACAATTCAATCAAACAGATGAAGGAAAAGAAAAGAAAAACTATAAGCCGAGAATAAAAACCTACGATCGGGTCTGCAAAAGGAGGAAAGATAGGCAAGATTACAGACCTAGGTGAAAACCACAACCCACAAGGCTCTGACAAGTTTATGTGATAAAATTTTGCTCCATAGGGGATGGCATGCTCCCAGCGAGCTGCCAAGAATGCGTAGCTCTGGTGCCTTTGCTTTGGGTTATGGAGTCTCCTACTAAAACAAAATAAACATAAAACATGAACGATATTTACAATGGTGGGATGCTGACTGTGGATTTAAACAAAAAACATTTTCAGGAAGTGCCCATTTACAGGGCCACTAAAAACTGCGTTACCCTCCAAATTCTGCAACCTGTAAGTATTATTTGAAAGTGTCTCATAAATTTTGAAGGGTCCAATCCAAAGGGCTTCAAATTTACCGTGCTTTCCCTTGTCCTATCTGGGTGAATCCCATATGAGTACTATATCCCCCATCTAGAATCATCCTTACTGCTTTTCCTGTCAAAGGCCTACTTGATTTTCTGTTGACGTTCATGCACTCTGTCCATCACCTTCTCTCTAGTATTTTGGACTTCTACCAGCTGATGAATTCTTCTGATCATATCGCCAGGTTCTCTGTGGAATTCTTGGAAGAATTTTTCCACTGGAAAGGCGAGCTGAGAAGGAAAAACTACTTCAGTTCCATTTACAAGCTGGAAAGGGGAGATGCCTAGGGATATCTTTGTTGTCACTCTATCGGCCCACAGAGAAAACTTGAGCTTTGAGTCCCATTCTTTCTTGTTGTCTTCTAACATTCCTTTTATGATCTTTATCATGCTTTTGTTAGAGGAATCTGCTAACCCATTGTCTTTGGGATAATAGGGGTTAGAGTGAATCAACGCAATTCTTAACCGCTCACAAAAATTTATCAATGGTTCATCCTTGAAGGATGCATCATTATTAGTGACAATTCTTTTTGGACAACCAAACCTTACTATAATGTCCTCCAGAAAACCAATGATCACTTTATGAGAAGCACTCCTTGTGGGGATAGATTCCATCCATTTGGTGAAATAATCTGTTGCAGTTAAGATCCACCTATGTTGGCCACTCGAAGGAGGATGAATCTCCTCAATAAAATCTAAGCCCCACTGTTGAAAGGGTCATGAAGCTACCACAAGCTTCAATGGAAGAGACTTGAGCTACTGCTTTCCAACGAATTTTTGACATTTGATATAAGCCTTGATTTTTGCGCAGACATCAGTGAATAGAGTAGGCTGGAAGAACCCATCCCTGAGAATCTTGTAGGTTGTGGTTCTTCAAAAATGATGTCTCCCACACAGGTTGTCATGAAAATAAAAAATAATATTTTCAACCTCATCTGGGTCTAAACATCTCAGAAGAAAACCCAGAGGGTCTTTCCAATACAAGACCTGGTCAATAAGGCAATATCTACTTGCTTTGATCTTTAAAGATCTTGCCTTGTTTTTTCCCATACCATCAGGGGGCTTTAACTCTTGCAGGAAATGTATAATGTCTTTGTACCAGGCGCATTCTTCCAATGGAGGGCTGTCCTGAGAACCTCTATCAGACAACTCATCTTGTTGATTTTCTGAGAAAGTGTTGATGAAATTAACCCCCAAATATTTACAATTAGATTCAACCAATAACTTTGCTAAACCATGGCCTTTAACTAGCTTGGTGGGTTTTATTTCCAGATCAAATTCAAGGATTCTGGAAACCCACTTGCTCCTTCTCCCGTCTATGTCAGGCTGAATGAGAATGTCCTTCACAGAAGATGAAGTAACATATGCAATGATTTTTGAATGCAGAACATATAATCTGAAATCTTTAAGAGATTTCACCAAGGCATAGGCCATAGACCTGCTTCTTGTTATAACCCTAATTTACACCAGACATACTTACCTAACATCAGGCCATTTCATATACCTTCTTTGCCAAGCCAGTACTGAACAACTCTTCTTAAAAACACCCTTTTTAAAGGCCCACACGCCCTGCTCCACTACAACCCACGTGTACACTCTAGCTGACCCACTACAACCCGCATGTACCTACAAAAGCACGAAAAATGGAAAGTTGTTGATGGAACACACAGTTTTGGGTAAGTTAACTAAACCTTTCGACCATGCATGACCATTCATTCAACTAAATACCTAGCTCCTTCTAGCCTATAAAATAAGGGGTAGGGGTCCCATTCTAAAGGAGGAAAAAACATAGTAAAGAAACTCTACCCGAATTCGTATTCCCCTTTGCCCAAGATTCTGCAACCATTTTGTGATTTCAATGAAGAAGAGAAGCAAGTGTGTTAGTTGTTGGTGCATAGTAAAAGAGGAGCCCAAGACCAAATTCGTGGAGCAGTGGCCAACTTCATCATTGTAAGTTGCTTTAGTGAAGTTAATAATAAATAAGTACTTTTCCCATCCCAGCATATGAGGTTTTCATTGTTTATTGCGTACATGTTGATTAAATCTCTAACCTATTAATCTGTAGATCAAATGCATGTGGATTTATTTGTTTGTATTTTGTGAATGCAGGTCAGCCTTGGGAGGAGATTTGCAGTCAAAGAGCGACCAAGCGTGAAAATGGATCGATACCAAACGTCAGAAATAAGGTATGTTCACTTGATCTTTTTAATTGTGTATTTTCTTAAGAATAATGGGAATTAGGTCTGGGATGCTGGTAAAAAGTAAGAATCTTTAGGTATTTTCTGCATGCATGATAAAACCCTAAGTGCTAGTTCGTAGGGGGATTTCCCACTCACAACAGAATTGGTGACCATACTAGGGAAGTCTCTCGGGTTTTCTGGGGATACTTTTTGGTAGTTTTAAATTGGTTTCATCACCTTTTTTCTGAGTTTCTGCAAGAGTCTGAGCTAGTAGGGATTCTGGTCTTCCATACCAGTATTCGCTACTTTCTTTGCTTGGCTACATTCTCATTTAAGGAAGTCACAGAGGTACACACAACCTGTATAAGGCTTTCACACGTGTACACTCACCCAACCTTCACACAGCCCGCGTAGACACACTAGTTGATGAAGTAACAGTAGCGTGGCTAGCTTCAGAAAAATTGTATTAGAGAGGCAATCATCCTCTCCCCTATCATAAGTGATCCTTTTCAAGGGTTTTCTAGAACTCATTCTAGTCTCTGTTTTTTGCAGTTTGTAGCTTAGGTTTCACCTCAGATTGTTTTTGTTCTATGAAAATTTCCTTGAATTGTTTTCTTTTTCTGTCAAAGTAAGTTTTTGAGTCTTCAAGAGATTCTGGTTCTCAATACTAGCAGTATCTTCCAGTGCTTGATTGCTTGTCTTTTCATTTTTGTTGAGTTGCAGAGGTACACGCGGCTTGCATAAGGTCTGCATGCGTGTACACGTGCTCTGACCTTACACAGTTCACGTGCACACGCTGGCTGTTGAACTATCAACAACATGCCCTTTGAGAAAAAATTTGTTTAAGGAGAGGCAATCATCCTTTTCCTTGTCAAGAGTTATACCTCTCAGGGTTCTTGGTCTCTGTAATAACAGTCAACAACTTAGGTTTGATCACAACAATAACTTTCTTTTTCATTAAAAAAAAATTTCATAGGGTTTTTAGATAAGCGTGAGAGTTTGTTTTCATCACTTTGTGTGTTATTGTCAGTAAGTCTTTGCGATCTGTGCTTAGGCCAGAAGTTTTCTTGGTCTTTACTTGTCATCATTTTTCCTTTTTGCTTTGCGAGCATTAAATAAATAAATAAAAAATTATTTCTTGGTTTGGTTAAGTAGTTGTTGGTTTGCATTAGTAACTAGGAAAAGTTTTTCCTTTATAAGTTCTTGGTTGTTTACTTAGGACAATAAGTAGCTCGTATTCAAGCGAAATCTTGTTTTGAGTTTGTTGTTCAAATATCTTAGGAAAATTTTTAGTTTGAAAAGTTGATTAGGAATTGTGTCAAGAGGAATCTATTTTGTTTCCAGCTTTCTGTTTATTTTTTCTTTCGTCTCTCAAACATAATTAGTTTCACTTTCATAACCTTTGACTTAAGACAAGCCATACAAAATTAACAATTAATTAAAATCAAATAGACTTTATGTTTGTAAGGTCCATCAATTAGTCTAGGCTACAGCCTTGATTTAGGTTGGAGAGGAAACTCTTCAAGGCTGCAAAACATACATAAGAGTCTGTGCTAGGGAGTGTTAAAAGTTGAGTATCGTGAAAGTTATCCGGGACCCCCCTCTAACACTGGGGATAAACGTGAGTTCGCATGCAGGAAGGTAGAAGAGATAACCCCTCCAAAGTCGGACCAATCGTAGTGGAGAACACATATAGATGGCTTGTCTTGGGATTTCGTCGATTGCATTTGACACGAAGCTTCATGGGTCTCGAATCCGTTCAAGGTCCTCAGTTGTCTTCTGGACCACTTTCTTTTGATACCCTTGACAGGTTTTGGGTTCGATACCCTACTCATTGTGGTCTACCTGACTGTCAACTGTACCCGCCTGGTGACTGTTCGTGCGCTGGCAACCTAGTTGCCTATCTTTTTTAGAGACATACACAGGTGAGTGCGAGGGTATACTGCGATACCTAGGATAGACATCATGCCACACTTTCTAGAGTATACCCAGAGGGTGCTTCCGTGCTCGAGTTGCACTTGCACCGATAAGTTTCTCTAGTGTTGGTTGTTGTAACTATTCTTCCAACTAGTATAGTGTTTGCTTGTTTTATCTTATAGGGAATTTTTTCTAGTGTGTGTTGTTTTTGAACGAATAGAAATCCCTAGTGTGTCTTTGATCTTCTCACACAGTGGAGGATCACGAGCTCCGCCGGTCATGAAGGCTTCTTGGCCTATCATCGGTTACACTGGAGCCACCCCCGCCACCGCTAAGGCGAAAGCTAGACCAACAAGGGTCTTTTGAAGTGACCAGATCATAAGAAACTGTGCACGACCAACATCTAGAGGAACCAACTATTTTAGACCTTGGAGCGGAAGCTCTCGGTCCACTTGAAACTCCAACCACTGATATTTCGGCACCCATCATCGTATAGATTTATCCTTACGGGCGTCGGACAATGTCACACACAGCAATGGAAACAAATGCTTCCACTTCTTCTAGGAATTATTCTATTACCACTACGGTTGTCACCACAGGGGGTGTTCCACCTCCTAACCCACTGTCGTCGGTCTGAGCCACCATGGTCTCGACTGCCTCTACCTCGAGTAGTGGTCTGATCCTGTCTTTGGCGGTGGCCACTACTCCTTTCACACAGAGTGCGACAAGCCTTCCATTCTCATATGGGATGCCTAGCTCAGGTACAATCCCTGTACTATCCTACTCCACTTTATAGACTTTAGGTCTGGGGGAAGGGAGATATAACGCTCGTCTGTAAGGACCCATGGGGGAACTTCATCTCCCTTTAACGCTTTCCCTTATGGGGGAGTTCATATACCTCCTTCGTCTCCTTCGCTTGGCGGTACCCACCAACAATCAATCGGGCCAAACACACACCATAGTTCATTTGGAGTAGGGAGTCAAGGACCACCTTCTCATAATATGTTGGTAGGGTCGACACCATTTTCTTTGTTCGGTGCGTTTGGTAACAACGCTTTCTTTTCAGTTGCTTTCCTGATTGGGGGCAACCCCGATTATGGCCAACCTAATCCTATGCAGGGTACTATTCCGACATAGGGGGAAAACCCAGGAACTTCTTCCGCATTAGGACCTTGGAATTCTTGGCAAGGATCAATTCCCTCATCAGGAATGTCGATCTGGGGAAATTCATTTCACAACCAATGGAACCCCGGGCAAGGTGCAATACCTATGCCCATGGGATCGGCATGGGGAAACCCTTCCCAAAGTCCTCTGAATGTAATGCACGCCCAACCATCTATGTCCTATTTCAGGAATCAGCCGATGATGTCTCCTCAAACGCAAAATCCGTACCCTGGTCATGGCCATGTTTTTTACCAGAACCCCGGTTAGCAACCCAACTTTTCCTGGCAACCTGGTGCCAGTCAAACTCCAGGCCCTTTTTTCCATGGTTATCACCAACAACCCAAACCACCTTTCCTAGAAACCTTGCATTTTCTAGAATTAACAAGGTTGTTGAACGACCCTATCTGTCATGATCTATGTTGGCCCATATGCCGACAAAGTTTCCTTCAGATATACCAAAGTTTGAAGCCAAGCCTAATGAAGATCCAAGTGATCATGTGACTACTTTCCACCTTTGGTGCTCATCTAACTCGTTGAAAGATGACTCCTTACAATTGTGACTGTTTCAACATACTCTCATTGGGAGTTCTGCGAAATGGTACATTGAGCTCGACCGCTCAAGATACTCTTCCTTAGGCGAATTGGCAATGGCTTTCCTAAACCATTTCCAATTACCTATGAGATACAATGCTAGCACATAATTGCTGGCCAATTTTAAATAGACAAAAGAGGACCATATCTTTGATCACATTCGAGAGTGGAGACACCAAAATATTTTAATTAAGGTGCCAGTCCCACCAACATTCCTGCTAGAGTGGTTCCTTAAGTCTTTGGTTCCACAGTTATCCAAAGTGTCGCAACGTCCGGAGTGTTTTCCGAAGAAGATGCAATCATGAGAGCTCAACAACTTGAGCTAATCTATTCTCTGTCTGGTCTACTGTACGAGATCTTTCCAGATGATCTACGATCAATACTCGATAAAACCAGATAGAGAATTGGACCACATGCCAATGGTATTGTTGGTTCAGCACAAACAAATCTCACTGAACAACTGACAAAACAATTGCAGCAATTGTCTATCCAGCATACAACGGCCAGCCAGGCTACTGTTCCGGTTGCTCCCCCTACCCAAACGTTGGATGTACACAATGTGCAATCGACAAATACGAAGGCCACCCAATAGCTTGATGGAAAGAAGAAACAATGTAAGAAGGGTAAGGGGGATAAGAAACCCACTAATAATGTTGGCGGGGGAAACAACGAAAAAAGGAAGTCGAGGTACTCGTGTAATCTGTGCACGGAAGACCACCTGACTCACCAATGCCCTCGGCTTGCAGAGGCCCAAAAAGTAGCAACCTAATGTGTTAACAAACCCATTTCAACATGGCCAAAATCTAAATCAAGCCTCTACAAGCGCGAAAGGGGGCAGCCTAGGACCCCCTCCGTCTTCAAACAATCCTACATTCGCAAATGTCTATATGATGAAAGGTGATGCCTATATATCGACTAGAGCACATGATTACAACAAGCCAAGCACCTCTGAGAAGGGTAAAGAATATGAAACCCCATCTCTTCCTCTCCATATCGAGAAGATGTTGGGTGAAACCATGACATGCATCCCAAAAGGTGCGTTTAAGAAAGCTTCTCACAACCCAAATGCAAGGGCCACCCAAAACTACTCTGTGGTGGAGGATTTGTCTCAAACCCCTTGTGCAATGTCTACTTTGGAAGTCCTCCAAAGCTTCCCTTCCCAGAGAAAGTCTCTATTAGCTACTTTAGGATCTGCTGAGACTTGTAATCTGGGTACGATCATGCTTGATAGAAACGACTTGAAACCTCGTCTCCCTTACCACGTAGTGTTCCAGATAGTAGTGGCTTACACCATGAAAAAATTTACTCATAACATTTTCTGCACGGTGGTTGATGAGGGCGCCTCAACATGTGTAATGTCTTTGGCATGTTGGAAGGCCATTGGCCAACTTGTTTTGTCTCTGTCACCTACTCTTCTTACCGCCTTCGATGGTCATTCGTTCCAACCACATGGAATTATCCCCTCTTTTCCCGTGTAGTTAGGAGGGAAAACCGTGTGTGTCGAGGTTGAAGTGGTCGATGCATCTCTCGACTACAATATCTTGTTAGGGAGGAGTTGGACCTATTCTATGCAAGCAATAGTTGCTACAGTTTTCCGGGTCTTGTTGTTTCCACAGGAGGCCCAGATTGTGATCATTGATTAGTTGTATTTCTCCCATCTTGACCCTTCATTGGGGGCATCCGCGGTCCCAATGATTGATAACCCTCAACTTGGAATCATCAACATAGAGGTTGGTTTGTTCCCACCTTTAATGGGTACTTTCGATTACCCACCTCCTCAAGGCGATGTTAAGTTCATATCTGACCACCATAAGGTTGAGGTTTTCCAAGTTTCATTGTTTCACACGACTTACTTCAACGATCTGTGGATTATTACTCCCCCATCGGTCACGATGGAAGGGACAGGGCACCATGTTATGTCCATGCCCTTGTCCGCGACAGAAGTAGTGTACTCTTTATCCCAACAATCTTTCTCCGACCTCGATCCAACTCCCGCACAAGAGTTAGATCTGATTCTAGAGCCTATTTGGGCTCAAGGTTCCCTCACTGATACAGATTCTTTAGTCTTAGTCTTGCCCTCAAACGAAGCAATCATGGAAGCAATGAATAGTCTGGACAAACCATGGGACGATCTCCATCATAGATCTTATTTCCTCCCATAGTTAAGAAAAATTGAGGCAGGGGAATTCACCTTGACTATGACTGGAGATAGGTCTTGTCCTATTAATCCTTTGGCTACACATGTTGTTTATACTGAGGGTAATATGGAAACCATTGCCAAAACCATACCTATAAACATCTCCAAAACCCCTGGCGTCGTGGAGAATGTTTTCGTCAGATATGACTTCTCCCCCGAAGAGATTCAAATCTACACAGATTTATTTAAGGAATTCCGCGACATTTTTGCTTGGTCTTACGAGGAAATGCCAGGCATTGATCCAAAAATTGTTGAACATGAAATCACGACTTATCTTGGCGCTAAGCCGGTTCGGTAGAAGATTTGTCCGGTTAATCCTAAGAAAGCAACAACTATTAAGGTTGAAGTGGAGAAACTTCTCAAGGCAGGTTTTATCTACCCCATCCATTTAACCCAATGGGTGTCAAACACCATGCCGGTTAGCAAAAAATAGGGTACGATCCGCGTATGTACAGACTTTCGTGATTTGAACAAGGCCTGTCTAAAAGATAATTTTCCCACACCATTTATTGTCCAGATAGTCGATGAATGCACAGGTTGTGAGGCCTTTTCTTTCATGGATGTTTTTTCGGGATATAATCAAATACAAATCAAACCCGAAGACCAACACAAAACAACATTCATTTTTCCATGGGGTACATTCGCGTATCGTAAGATGCCTTTTGGTATGAAAAATGTTGGATCTACATTTTAGTGGGCCATGTATTTTTCTTTCCATGATCTCAAACATATTGTCGAGGCCTACTTAGACGATTTAACATCACGATCTCATAAGAGAACTGATCATCCCACGCACCTCCGACTTATCTTTGAGCGATGTCGCTACTTTCGGATTCGCTTGAATCCCAACAAATGCAGTTTTTGCGTGACATCTGGCCATTTGTTAGGTTTCATAGTTTCAACAATAGGGATCATGGTCTATCCTCTCAAGGTTGAGGCAATATTTCAGTTGCCTCCCCCACGTACAATCCTTCAACTCCAGAGTCTCAAGGGAAAAGAAAACTTTTTGCGGCATTTCATCACAAACTACGCTGAGATCACAAAGGGCTTTATGCACTTACTAAAGAAAGATGTTCCTTTTCATTGGGATGATGTCACTAAATGCTCCCTCAAATTGTTGAAACATGCCCTCACAACTGCCCCTCTACTTCGGCCACCCAATTATAACAAAGATTTCTTATTATAATTGGCTGCAACAGAGTCAACCATCGGCATGGTATTAGTTTAGGAGGATGATTTTCTCTCAAAATATGTGATCTATTACCTGAGCTGAGGCCTGGTTGGACTAGAAATCAACTATTCTCATATAAAAAAACTTGCATTGGCAACAGTCCATGTTGTCCAACAGTTCTGTTATTATGTTTTGTTTCAAAAGACCATCGTCATTACCATTGTGAATCCGTTTCAATATGTGTTGACACGATGGGTAATCGATGGATAGATCAGTAGATGCATAGTCATCCTCCAGGAATTTGACTTAGATTTCGTTTCGACAAAATCCAAAAATTCACTAGTCTTTGCGAAACTTATCTCGGAACTTCCGGTCGAGTTAGGTGATATTATGCCCAAAGAATCGCCTATTCAAGGAGATATGTTTTTGATAGCATCTTTGGACCCCTGGTATGGAGATATAATTGTCTATATCCAAACTTTGAAGTGCCCCAATTCTTCTTCTCGTGATGAGCGTCGCCGTATATGTCATCACGCCAAGAACCATCTCATCCTTGAGGACACTCTCTATCGTCGAGGTGTAGATTGCATCCTTCGTCGGTGCCTCACCTATGAAGAAGCGGAAATCGTGCTTAACGATTGCCATACTGGATCATGTGGCGGTCATTTGTCTGGGTTGGCAACAAACCAAAATATTTTACGAGTCGGTTACTTCTGGCCGACACTAATCAGAGATTGTATCACATCAGTCAAGAAGTGCCACCCGTGCCAGATCTTCTCTTGGAAGATGAGGGCACATCCCGCTCCCATGTTTCCTATCATCATAGTTGGTCCCTTCACCAAGTGGGGGATTGATTACACTACATGAAAACCTCCTTCAACAAGGGAGCATCGTTATATCATTGTAGCCATCGACTACTTCACAAAGTGGGTCGAAGCTATGCCAATGTTTAAAGATGATGGAGAGACTACAACTCTCTTTTTGTTTAACCAGATTATAGCAAGGTTCGACATCCCAAGAGAGATTGTCACTGACCACGACAGTCACTTTCAGAACCAAATGATGACCAAGTTAACATCAAATCTTAGGTTGAGGCAAGAACATTCGTCACCCTACTACCCTCAAGCGAATAGTCAGGTGGAAGCTATCAATAAATCTCTTAAGACCATCCTACAACGAACGATCAATTCAGCCAAGTCAAATTGGCATTTGATGTTGTACTCGACATTATGGGCCTACCAAACGTCTGTTAAGACTGCAACTGGTTTCTCACATTTTCAATTCGTTTACGGGCTGGAAGCCATCTTTTCCATAGAATGCCAGATTCCATCTTTAAAGTTGGCAGTATAGTTATTTCCAGACACTTCACCGCTTGAAGAACATTTATTATATCTCGAGCAGCTCAATGAACAGCGTCGTGATGCGGCCTTAGCTAATGAAGCTCACAAACAAAAAATCAAGTGTCAATATGATCGGTCTGTCCATCCTCAGATTTTCTTGGAAGGCGACCTTGTCCTAGTCTATGACCAAGATAAGGACCCCCTGGGAGCAGGCAAGTTCAAACCCATGTGGTTCGGACCTTTCATCATAAAAGAGGTTCTTAAAAAAGGTTCTTATCTTCTGGTATATTTTGAGGGACATGCTTTGGCAGAGCCTAGAAATGGGCTCTACCTCAATAAGTATTACTCATAGGTAGGTCCCCTTGGGTAAATTTTTGTAACATATGTATAGTCTTTGTACTATAATTTTTTGGTTTCTTTTGGTTTTATGGACGTGTCATTTTTTGATGTTATCTTTTATCACTGTGGCAAATGTCAAGTGAATCAGAGGGGGTCATTGGATACGTAGATGGCGCTATTCGACACACTCGGAGGCTTGCCTCCACAGCTTGGGTAATTTTTACACCTCAGGGCCAATTATTATCTTCGAGAGGTATATGTTTAGGTGACACCACAAACAATGTCGCCGAATACAATGTAGTTATGGAGTTGCTTTGTGACGCTTTGTCATTTGGTATATCTCACCTTCGGGTCTATTTAGACACTCAACTGGTTGTGTCTCAGTTAAATAGAGTCTACCGTGTTCATGATCCTACTTTACACCGACGATTCCTTAGGGTACATCTCTTAGAACGAAGATTTGATTATATTACATATTTTCATGTTCCTAGGAGATTAAATCAAGTCATAGATACTCTAGCTAATCAAATTTTAGATTGGCATCTCACACACATATAAGAAAGACATACACATGCACATGTAAATACATTTTTAAAGCAAATATAATCCATAAGACATAAAAAGACATAAAAATCCATATATAATATCAAAATCATCAGAGTACATAGGTGGGCACAAACACCTCAAAAATACGACCAGTAACGAGTCATGGGGCTTATGCCCTCAAAAATATACAAATAGTGCCCTCGGCACGTGAAAAGTATAGCCTAACTAAGGACGGGGCCTATTGGACCTGTTTTAATAGTCAACTATGTTTTCCAAACGCCGAAAAAGTCAGACCCACGTCCATGGTTCCCCCACTACATGAGGTTGCATATATGGTGGAAGATCCTCGATCTCTGCCATGGGGACTGTGCAAGTAAGCGAGGTGAAGTTTCGCTCTACTCGTCTCAAAAATCTCTCAGCCTCACCGACTGGAGGTATTCCTGCTGCTGCTGGCCCATCGGTTGCGGTTGGGGCTGCCTCTGGTCGAGGACGTTGTCTATTCCTCGCATAGTCCACTGGTCGCACTAGCCCCACATATGTACATCATAGACACAGACCTGTCAGATACTCTAGCATATAAAAAAATGATATATATAAAATCAACATAAAAATTACATATATTTAACAACAACAAAAAAAATGAAGCAACTTACACATCTCTCCTCACTGCTCTCCGGGAGGTACCGGTATCTCAAGATCTCTCGAGAAGTCAATCCCAGCATAGGGGTAATCTTATATGACCGGGATCTGTCGCGACAACCAAGCAAAAAAGTTGTCATCAAAGGCCTCAATGGTCCTCCCCCCCCCTGTCACGGCAGCAACACCGCCCATTTTCATAATGCAGGAAGAGAGGCTTGGTGCCCTCGTACCACCTCTCGAGGGATGCAACTGGGCACTCCTTCAAAGAAGAAAGAGAAAAGAATTTTTCCAAACCCAAAGTTCCTCTGATTCCGCAACCAACAATCTGTTAGCTGCCTCTTCATACAGTCCAGTAATGTGGTGCTCCAATAAAAAATTTGTGCATGGGAAGCCTGATGCAAAATCACAAACCCAGTAATCCGCCCAATGAGAAACACTATCACTTGCAGTTATAAGTCTGAAATCTTGCTTATCGGTACTTGCGAGCTCGTTCTGTCTGTACCCGCCTCACAATGGAGCCTAATCAACTCCAACATGTTGTGAGGAACAGAGGGAAAAGTACGAAAATCAATTGGTTCCCCTCTCCTAGAGAGACCAATCAGAAAGTATATGTCTTATGTCGTTGGAACCAACAACTACCCCTCTAGCATAAAGGCCTCTGCGTCGGGATGCCAATAATCGACCAAGGCATTCAATAACTTAGGTTGTGCTCACATGAAAGGACATAGAAAAAATTTCAACAACCCACACTGCATTAATGTAGCAACAACATTAGGGTCCTCCCCAACCAACGCACTAATCTCCTCATGCTCTCTTTCCCTCCAGTGAACATACATCCTGCAAAAAACCCAGTTTTGGAGGGATTAACTCTTTCTTTTTTTAATTTTTTACATTAAAAGAAGGGTCCACGCGGGATGTAATGCTGACATTAGTGTGTACACACATGCAATTTGTCCTTTTCCCACGTGTACACTCAAGCTGTCATAAGACAACCCACGTGGAATTAGGGCCGACCTTTTAAAAGGTCGACGCCTCTCCAAAAACTAAATTTAAATACATAAAAAAATAATTAGAATGCAAGAGAGGGTAGTAAGTACTTAATTGGTCCAAGCGGATGGTCGTTTCGTCTACTGAAGCTCCCAGAATCAACTCTTTTCACAAAGGGGTAGTTTTGACTTTTAGTCAATTTCTCAATTAGCAATGGTGATAATGAGTTGTCGGCTTCTATTTATAGACTTTTTGGCCTCTTTTTGTCATTTTTTAGACCCTTTTGTCATTTTTTCTAAACTAAAAATCATTTAGCATGGTTCATGAGTTTTCTTTGGATTGTCATGATAAGTGTTACTTTGGGCATTTGGAAACTTTTTGGATATTTGGGTCGTTTTGAAGGTCCTTTGGTAAAAAGTCAAATTTTCAACTCGTTGCATTTAAGTTAGGATTCCACCTCTACTTCATGCATCTTGTTGTCTTTTTCGCCTTGCCATAGGATCAATCCCACCAAATTGTGACACAGAACAATTATTGTTGCTTTAGGAGTGTCGCAATTTTGTGGTAAAGCCTACCTTAACATGGATGCCCTAGGTAGATCCTAGTTGCATTTTGGTGTCCATGATGTCACTAACGACTATCGGCTCGTGAGTCCTTATTAGTTTTCCTAATTATGAGTTTGAGACTCATCTTCATGATTCCTTATCACTCTTGACCTCACCCTCGGGACTCCCAAAACATAATGGGTCTTCTTTTAAGCCCTTTTCAGACCCTCTAAACATGAAAATATTGTCGAGCGATCTTGTTGTCTTTCACGCTCGTTAAACTGAAATTGGAAGGCACGTCTGTCCGAAGGTATTTTACCTCTTTTTCGGTATATATGGTCAACTGTACGAACAAAGGTATACTCTAGGAGCCTCGGTTCTCTAGAAGAGTACTCTTAGGTATAATTTTAACCCTTTTTCGGGCCTGAGGGACTAAATTTACGAAAAAGGAACCCCCACAGAGTCCATAGTTAAGCTCTTTTCAGACTCCCTAAAATTGAAAAGATCGTTGAGTGACCTTATTCTTTCACACTCGTTAAAATGGTCCAGAAGAACATTCCTAACGGAGTCCATAGTTAAGCTTTTTTTAGACTCCTTAAAAATGAAAAAAATGCCGAGTGACCTTGTATTTATCACACTTGTTAAAATGGTTTTGAATAGACATCTAGTCAGTGCTAGTTTACCCCTTTTTCGAGATGACTAGACTATCTTCGAAAAATATACACCAGTGGAGTCTCCTTTTATGTTTTTTTAGAATCTCTAAATATGAAAACCCGTCGAGGTTACCTTCTCTGGGCTCATTAAAATTACATCGAAGGACGTTACCATTGTGTGTTTTGTTAACCATGTTTTCATACCTACGTCTTTGGCTTAAATGTCGGCTCCATGTTTCTCTCAAATAAACCATCTGAAGCATGCCTTATACGCAAGCCCTGTAGCACTTTGCCTTTGCGTCTTGACACCTTTGGCCCCTGAAGGATTTTTTCCAAGTGTCCTTTTCTTGCATATGTCTCTTTTCCCTAAGAATCCCTATGTTCCGTGCGCTTGGAACTAGTATGTTTGCGACAATCGATCCTCCTTTGTAACGTAGCATTCTTTTATTCTTTTTTCAAGCTTTCCATCATTATTGAAAAAGACAAAAAAATCAAATATACCCCAAAAAGAGGAAGGGAAAAGTATTTTCTTGTTATTGGCAACACAATGAGTCTCCCTTGGACAAAGCACATCCTTCTGTTTGTTCGTCAAGATATGGGATTGAATATGACCTTAGGAAGTTGTTCTCGCTACATAGAGCTTTTTACTCCTCCATTTGGTTATTCTTCCAAACATATGGAGAGTTTGTGTTGCCTCCTGCATCGTGAACTTATGTCAATACCATGTTGCCTGAGTCTCATCATTTGTCGTGCTCTTGTCCGAGGAAAGTTTTTACCAAGCCTGAATCGGCCCCTCTGTAGTTTGTTTCTTGCCCTCATGCCCGACCATCCCGAAAGTCCAATCAATTCTTTGTTCGAAATCACTGAAGCCTCCAGTCTGATCATGAAGATCCTCTAGTCCATAACCGACGAGCCGTCGAAGACCTCTGGGTAGTGAAGTCGCACACTCATATTACAATCCTACGTGAGTTTTGAAGATTTTGAAGTTAATGCTCGAGCTCTGAAGACATCATCTCTAGACATCAAACCTTATCAGCTTCTAGAAGATGGATACCATACATGTATATCTTTTTTGATTTTGAGATGTATATCCGTTGTGTATTGCTCACGTCTACACTTTATATAGTTATATGACATGGATATACAATGTATTTGATTGGTAGCCATGATTTTATTTCATCCCGAGCATGGGATGCCCGCCTCGGTGAGACAATTTTTTTTGCAGATGGCACCTCCTGAATTCTGGTTCCTGGGCTCACTGGTTTGGTATGTTGATAAAGATTGATAATGTATTTCGACCATCAGATAAAAGAGGAGCCCAGGACCAGATTCATGGAGCAGTGGCCGACTTCATCATTGTAAGTTTCTTTACTGAATTTATAATAATAAAGAAGTACTTTTCCCGTCCCACCATATGATGTTTTCATTTTTTATTGCGTACATGTTGATTAAATATCTAACCCATTAATCCGTAGATCAAATGCATGTGGAGATTTTCAGTCAAAGAGTGACCAAGCGTGAAGAGGGATCGATACCAAACGTTGGAAATAAGGTATGTTCACTTGATCTTATTAACTTTGTATTTTCTTAAGAATAATTGGGATTAGGTCTGGGATGATGGTAAAAAGTAGGAATATTTAGGTCTTTTCTACATGCATGATAAAACCCTAAGTGCTAGTCCATAGGGGGATTTACCACTCACAATGCTTCTCCATGATGTCATATCTGACCTCTGTGTCTCTTAGTTCTCTGTTGAAAAAGGAAATAGGCTTCTCCAGCCCTACATCATTCTTTTGTAGTAAAACAATGACCACTGTATCAAATGAGGCAAAGGAAAAACTCAGAAAATATTTGAAATAATCAGGACTGACTAGCACATGTGCTTCATGCATTTTTTATTTGGTTGAAGGCTTCTCTAGATTCAGCGGTCCATTTTACTTCATTCCCTTTCATGAGCATGGCTATGATATGCTTCACTAATTCAACAAAATTTGAAACAAACCTTCTCAGAAAATTGATTTTTCCCAGGAAGGACTGAATTTATTTCTTGGATCTGGGAAGTGATAAGGCTTGAATAGCTTCTACCCTGCTTGAATCAATCCCGACCCCCTCAATCGATACAATGTGTCCCAACAATTTTCCTTCCTGCATGGCGAATAGAGACTTCTTGGGACTTAGGGAGAGACCAAACCTTCTTCATTTCGAGAAGACCTTTCTCAGATGTTGACCATGTTCTTTATCAAATTTGGAGAAGATTGTTATGTCATACAGATAGATGACCACAAATTTGTCTCTTTCTCTAATGAAGGCGATGTCCATGGCTCATTGGAAGGTTGCTCCTGCGTTCATGAATCCAAAGGGCATTTTGGCATACATGAATGTTCCCCAAGAAGTGGTGAAGGTTGTCTTTTCTCTGTCTTTAGGAAGGACAAAGATCTGATTGTAGCCAGAAAATCCATCAATCATGGAGATCCTGGATGCACCTATAACCCTCTGCAACATGTGTTCCATATTTGGCAAAGGGTAATTGTCCTTCTTTGAGATTTTGTTCAGATTCCTGAAATCAACATAGAGTCTGATTTCTCCGCTCTTTTTCCTTACTGGAACCAATTTGGCCACCCACTCAGAGTATCTCAAAGGGACAATGATTTGGGTGTCCAACAACTTCTTTACCTCCCTTTCCATAATAGGCAACAACATAGGATTTATTTGTCTTAATTTATGCCTAAATGGTTTGGCCTCCTCTTTCAATGGGATCTTATGCTCAATGACGGTTGTGTCCTATGTCCTAAGGTCTTCATAGGTCCAGGCAAACAGATCAGAAAATTATTTTAATGGCTCAGTATACTCGGCTCTCTGCTCCTTTGATAGCCTGCTTGACAACTTGACGAACTTTGGATCCTCCTCTGTACCAATATTTCATTCAGCTACATCAACATCCTAAGTTGGGCCTTTAAACTTTACTGCCACATCATTCCCATCGAACAATCTTTCTAATGGAACTAGTCCTTTGGGAATGTGGTTGCTAGGTAGATGAACAATATGGTGACTAGCAATTTTATTTAGAAATACATCAGCATGAGGGTCACCTTCGGGATCATGATCCCGATCAATGTGCAATGCAGAGAACTCATCAACAGACTCAAGAAATTTTCTGATCTCAAGATCATCCTTGAACACCTTCCAATACTTGATATTTTCAAGTACAGAGGGACTATATCTTACCTCAAAATCATACCTGAGTTTAGGTGGCAGAGGGACTCTGAAATTTCTTGCTAATATAGCCAAATAATCAGCCATGACATTCTCTTCTCTTGGAATAAATGAAATGTTGAAAGCCGAGAAAAAACTATCAACCGGATCCCACACTTCATTTCTATATGATCTCAGTCGAGGGTGTTTGGCCTGATAAATATTTCTGATCTGCTGGACAATCAACTCGTCATCCCCAAACACTGATATCTCTTCCATTCCCATGTCTTTTTCAGCCCTCAAACCCAAAATAAGAGCTTCATTTTCTTCCACATTATTGGTAGTTTCAAATTCTTACTTGAATGACAGAGATACAATTTCTTGAATAGGAGAAACAAGGACCACTCCAACTCCAACACCTTCTCTAGAAGAGGCTCCATCGAAGAACATTTTCCACACCAAGGTAATCGAAGGAGAATCTTCACATAGGGTAAGGGACTTCTTTCTGATTTCAAGAGGGGCTTCGGGAGCATCAGTGACCTATAACAAGCTGGATCCCAAATTAGGATCAAGGGAAAAAATAAGATGATTGGTGGGGTCTATGTCATCACTAATGATATAGGCCAACTAAGATTCTTTGTACATTCTTCTATGTCCCCCCCCAAACACAAGAATAGTAGCATATGTGAGGTCCATCTGCAGTGTTCCTCCAAGTCTTTTTATCCAAGATCTTGACAATAACATGCCGAACTTGGGGGGAACATCAACAACCACAATATTCATGACCATACTTTTCATGGGCAATTGGAACAAGGTCACAACTAGATATTTGATGACCCCAAGACATTGCACTTTCCTAGAGTCAAAGGAATATAATTCATGATAAGCCTTTGTGATTTCTAGTCCCAGTTCTTCTATAATAGTTTTGGGCATGATATTATGAGAGGCCCCTGAATCCATCAAACAATTATGCAATACCTTGTCATGTATTGTCAGTGATGTGTAGAAGGGAGGGGATGAATCATCTCTATCTTATACCATGGGACCTAAGATGATTGTTGGATTTTCATCTTGCAAATTGATTAAGTCTGTGGGATGATTCAAGGGTTCAGGCAACAACAACTTAGATAGGGATCTCCTAAAGTCCTCATGCTTTACTATCTTTGAAAGGGGGTCATGAATCCTAACCTTCTAAATTTCATGCTCAAAGTTAAAATATGAGGGGGCTTCAGAATTTATCTTACCTATGTGATTGGACCTTTGGCACTGATGAGGGATTTTGGGATTTATTTTCCTAGTTGTTGCTTGCTACATCTTCAACAGGCTTTTCAACTCTAGTAGGCCGATCAGAAACATCAGGCTCTCCTCCTTTCTTTTTGGACCTGAGGTTATATCTATTTGGGCTGTCATTGGCCTTATCCCCTTTACTCAACTCATTTAATTGTTTGTCCATGAGAGACTCCTTGTATGCTGATTGAGTTAAGTGAGGAGAAGAGGATGTATCTTCAAGACAATGAATTTATGGATCGAGGTATTCTTCCTCTCTGACCTCATCTATAACAAGAATGTTTTGAAGAGGGGTATGGATTTTCTAATCATCCCTATCTCTATTCTGAGGTTCCCTTTGCATAATCTGAGAATCATTGTTATTCGGCCTCCTGAAGTTGCCTTTGTTATCAACATTTTGAGGATTTATGTCTGTCTAGTTCCCTTCTAATTCCAACCTTTTCATTCTAGCTGAAAGTGATTTTAGTAACTTGGTTACTTCATACATTTAAGGGGGGGGCAGAGGAACTGGAGGTTGAGGCTTCAGATCATCCTCTTCCTCTGTCTCTATCAACCTTATTCATGAGTCGGTCAATTGCCAATATATTAGACTCTACTTTGATGGTTGCATATTGCATATGAGCCAAGGAGGTATCTCTTCTCTCTCTTAAAAGAAGGCATAAGTCAGGGTCAAAAGCACTAGAATATGTGATTTTGGCAGAGGCCTCAGTAGGCTTTATCTCTGCAGGGATCTTATTGTACATTTTGTTGAATCTTTTGGAGAAGTCAGAGATAAACTCTCCCTCTTTTCTCTTTAGGGACCCGAACTCTATGATATAATACATGAAGTCCTTTTTACCCCCCCATTGTCTCAAGAAGATATCATCTAAAGCCTCAATCCCATCAATGGATCTAGGGTTTAGGGCTCTAAACCACTTTCTGGCTTCTCCATCAAGATTGTGGACAAAAATCCTCATCCACACATCTTCATTTATTATGACATAGTTATCAACATAACTATAGAAAGATGAAAGGTGCTCCTCTGCAGTGATATCTCCCTCCCCTGTGAACTTGGGAAACTTCTTAAGGTAGCCACTGGTTGGGAGGGCATTAAGAGGCTGAGGAAAAACAAGGGGGGTGTATCTGGTAGCTACTATAGCATCCATTCTATTTCTGGGGGGATTAGCTCGTTCCATTGGAGTGTGAACAGGAGGAGAACCAGGAGGGGATGGAGTTTGGACATGGGAGATTGGGGGTTTTCTTCTGGGAACAAAGAAAAACAACTGAGGATCTAGAGAAAAGGCCTCAGGGCTTGAGGGAACAGAGGTTCCCCTCTTTGCAAAACCAACAACTTTAACAGGAGGAGGAGTAGCGAAATTGGGAGAGGGGAAATCAGAAGGAACACTCCCAAAATTTAAACTTCTAGAAGCTCCAACAGATGGTGTAATAGGAAAATAAGAAACAACTACTGGAATTGCTATAGGAGAATAATGAAAATCACCAGAATCACCTAGTTCAACAGTAGAAGTGCCCTCCTGAAGGGTCCTTTGTCTTATGATAATTTTCTTTGGATCAGCTTTAGGTGCTACTAAAGGCAGTTGTGGACTAGACCTTTTGTGTCTTCCTCTAGAAGCCACATCTAAAACAGTGGAGTCATCTCAATGGAGTCACCACAGTGGAGTCGCCAGGTGCACAGTTTCAATCTTTGATGTACTAAGTCCCGATGCACCTTCAGAACCAATCAACTTTGTCGTTCAATCCCGGGGAAAATATGCAATTTCATCCTCGACAACGGTGCCATAAATGTTAGCACTAAAATTCACCTATGGATTGCAACAAAGGTAAGATCAATACCCATCAGTTTGTATATCACAATGAATCAATTAAAGGGGGTCAAATGGGCACAAAATCAAGAAAATATCGCTTTAAATCAAAAATCTGGACCAGGGAATGCATGAGAAAGTGAGGTCTTGATTTAACTTCAGTCAGTAAGTTGTAGAAAAGGGTGAGTAGGGGGAAGAACTGGTGAGGAGATGTAGAGGTATGCTATGTACATTAGGTCTTCCAATAGCCTAAGGAGGAAAAGCTTCAAATACAAGATCTTCTTGAACCCAAAACTTCAGGAAACTAAAAAGGTCATAACAATATTGCAATAAAACATACATTACAATATAATCACAACAACTCGACTGGATCACCCATGCCTGAGTCTTCAATATCAAAATAAAAGAGATGATAAGAAAATTGACTGTCATTAAACAAGAAGTCTCAAATGGAAACACATAACCAAAGAACTAGAGGCTTCATTAAAACTTTACAATACGAGAGCTTAGCTCAACCATCGACCATAACAAAATATCAAAAATAACTATTTATACTCAGAAATACTAGCTCTCTCCAAGCTTAGATCATCTCCCCACGCAACTTTGGGCCATGACACCGTGATTATCCCATATGAAATTTCAGGCTTTCTCATTTCAGGAGTTTTCACTCCCTTGATTTCAAAATCCCGACGCTCGAAATTGCCCATCTGGATCAACGATCGGATTTTCTTTGAATCTAATGGCCACGATCATTTCCTTGAATGGCCTCGGCTACCTGCCACTCAATCAGACACCTACCTTTATTTACGGACCTGCTTCTATACGACCCTAGGTTATGACCGTGGGCCTAATTCCCAAGCATTTTGGGATTTTGCGTTTCACGAGTTCATATTGTGTTCAATGCTGAAATCCTTGAATCGCGAAGTCACAATTGCTTGGATTGAGCGACACATGTCCTCGAATCAGACGACCTTGATCTATATTTTGATTGATGACTACAATCTCTTCACGATTTTGCATTTTGCGAGTTCTAAAGACTCTACTCTTTGACTTCTCTGACTTGCGAAATCGTGATTTATGCTAATTGCGCACCATGTGTCCCTCCCAGGATCCACGGTTAGGATTGGCTTCGCGATTCCAGAACTATGACGCTATACTTCATGCAACTCTATGATCCCGATCACCCGATGGTCATCGATCTGATCTGCCTGATGGATCTCTATCGTTGAAAGCCGATCTTGCTCGCTCACTTTATTTAAGTCCCTATCAACTCGCTCTAAGTTTTGTGCTTGTGCTTATGGCTATGATTTCTGTGAAAAATTACATGGACGATTGATTGAGGGATTGGGAAAACAAAATGATTAGCGATAGAGGCAAAGAGAGAGACGTGATCGACTTTATGGAAAACATAAAGGCTTATGGTCGATAATTCTCAGGCAATCCGATAAGGAAAAACATGTCGATCAAAGGGATGAAGGAAAACCGAAGAAAAACTATAAGGCGAGAATAAAAACCTACGATCGGGTCTACAAAAGGAGGAAATATAGGCAAGATTACAGACCTAGGTGAAAACCACAACCCACAAGGCTCTGGCAACTTTCTCTTGAACCAATTGCCTCAAATAGTGATCATGAAGTTAGACATGCTTCATTTTACTGTGAGCCACAGGATTGTCAACAACTTGAATATCACTTTGATTTCCATAGTAGAGAACGGTCGAGGTATGTACACGAAACAAAATTTCATGCAAGAGCTAGTGAATCCAAATGACCTATGTTCTTGCATTAACAACACCATGATACTCATATTTTGTAGTTGATAGAGAGACTACATTTTGTTTCTTTCACAAACAAAGTATTGGTTTGGTGCTGAAGTGAGACACATATCCAGAGGTGGACTTCTGATCATCACGATCACCTACCCAATCAAAGTCGGTAAAGAGGACCAACAAATATCAACTTGGACAACATTTGATAGCAAGATGAGTGGTACCCTTGAGATAACAAACAATAATTTTGACATCTTTCCAGTGGATGTCTCCAGGATCCTACATAAATTGAGAAATCACACTAACAATAAAAGAAATATCATGTCGTCTATGAGTGAGATAAATGAGACTACCGACTAATTGTTGATAAAGAGTAGCATTGAATTTGGGATATTGTTAGGTTTTACTCATGTTAACTCTAGAATGAAAATTATTAGCACATGTCTTACAATCTACCATCTTGAAACATGTTAATAGTTCTAGTACATATTTAGATTGAGAAATAAACAAACCATGAATCAGAGGTAGAACTTGAAGACCAAGAAAATAATGTAGAAGACCATGGTTTGTCATATCAAAGGTGTTAGCAAGTTGGTTCTTCAATCTAAATATGAGATCAATTTTATTTCCAATCATGACTAGGTCATCAACATGTAAAACAAAAATGAAAGCATCACCATTATCATGTAATAAATAAAGACTATGATCAAATTCACAATGTTTGAAGCCAAGAGTGAGAAATATGGTTGATCTTAGCATACCAAGATCTGGGAGATTGTTTCCAACCATAAAGTGACTTCTGGAGTCAACAAACAAGAGTAGAATTTTTCACAAAACTTGGGGGTTGTTCCATTACAATTTCTTTAGGTAGATCTCCATAAAGGAAGGCACTTTTCACATCCATCTAGTGGATCTTCTAGTCAAAATTAGCAACAAGGGAAAGAATCAGTCAAACAAAATTCATATTTTCAATAGGGGAAAATGTTTCAGTGTAGTCGATGCCTTCCTGTTGAGAAAATACTTTCGCAACCAAATGATATTTATAACGCTCAACAACACCTTCAAAGGTAAATTTGGTCTTATAGACCCATCAACATTTCATAGTGTTCTTCCCTTAAGGGTGAGGAACTAAGTCCCAAGTATGATTCTTCAAAAGAGAATTCACTTTATCCTACATAGATTGCTCCCACTCAAGTTGGCCTTGTGCATTAGAGTAAGAAACAAGATCACAAGTTTCAAGAACATGAGTCATAAAAAATACATTGACTTGTTTCTTATGAATATGAGTTTGTTGGCTTGAAGATATATCATCAACATCAAGACCAACAAATTCAATCGTCTTAGCATCCCAACAAGGTAGAAATAATAGAACTGATATCATATGTAGAAGTTTCATTCGAAGAGGATGGGGGAATAGTTGAAATAGATATTAAATGTCTAGTCTATTATGGAACAATAGTCGATGGCCCAGTCGAAATAGGAGAAAAGTTCAACTGCCCGATCCAAATGATGAAAAAAGGAACAAGTGATCCATTGTCATCAACAAAATCGAAGGGACCATCCTATAATAACCTAGGAGAAGAATTCAACATCTTAATTCCTGAAGACTTCTCATCAAAAAACAAATTTCTTCTGATAATAATATGCCATATGAAAATATCAAATATTCAATAGGATTTAGAATCTTTGGAGTATCCCATCATGATACAAGCATGACTCTTTGCATTCATTTTCTTTGTGCAATCATCTAGAATATGAGCCCAAGAAACACAACCAAAGACATGGAGGTGATCCAATGAGGGTTTCTTTCTACACCATCTTTCGAATGGAGTCACGACACTAAAAACTCTAGTCATAATTTGGTTCAAGAGATAGTTTTTACAATAGACAACTTCATCCCAAAAAGGAGTAGGAAGATCTTTGGTCTGTAAAATATAATGAGCCATTTCAACCAATGTCCAATTCTTACATTATGAAACACCATTTTGTTGAGTATGAGAGACTGACTATTGCCAAGAAATACCAAATCGAGTAAGGTGTTCCTCAAATGTTTGATTTACATACTCCCCACCATTTTAATATCTTAAGCACTTGATAGGTCGACCACATTGTGTTTAAACAAATGGATGAATTTCCTTGAAATTTTTAAAGACATGGCTCTTATTTTTCAAGAAATAGACCCAAGTGAATCAGAAGAGATCATAAATAAAGGTTAATACATATTTTTCATATGATAAGGAAGGTTTATTGATACAACAAAGATCATTGTGTACTAGTTCTAATAGGTGTTTTTCTCTCCATGCTTTTCCAGAGTCAAAAGGTACTTGATGATTCTTTCCTAGCACACATCCTCTATAGACTTCATCGGGTGAAATAAATTTAGGTAAACCTGCAACCATATTCTTTGTGGATATTTACTTCATACTTCGATAATTGAGGTGTCCAATTCGTTCATTCCAAATTTGAATTTGTTCATCAGTGTGAGAAACAAAAGTAGTTATCTCAGAATCTTGTCGAGAGGGGTCACAAAAATTGTATAGGCCATCCTTAGAGAAGAGAAAAACTTCAGAGATAATATATTTACCATTCTCCTTAAAAAGAAAATGATCTGGCCAAAACTCCACAATATTCCCTGTTTGTATCAATTGAGAGACCGAAACAAATTTTCACTCAACCTGGGAACATGATGGACGTCGAAAATTTTCCCATGTCGACAAGGAACATTGCCATGACCAACATTGTCAAGAGCATAGTCATCAAATGCATAGATATTCAGCTCAAAATATTTATCCAAGGATGTGGACGAGGAAGCATACTTTTCCATATGATAAGTGCACCCATAATCAACTACCCAGTCATTCTACATAGTATGAGAAGCAATGCTTGAGAAGGAATTAGAAGGTGAAATTATTAGTAGGTTGATTAATAGATAACATGTCTCCTGCAAGATTCTTGATTCTCTCATTTAGGTTGGAGTCCTTCTTTTAACAATCCTTCTCAACATGTCCATTATTTCCAAAGTAAATACATGTTTTCTTCTTATAATTATTTTGGGTCAATGTCAACTCATCATTCTGCATTTTAGTTTTCTGGTTGAGGTATTATGGTCTGTGTATATGAACTTAAAAGTTTCCTCTTTCCTTGTAATTCATATTTCTCTTTCTCTTGATCAAATTATCCTCGTGCTTACCACGAAGCTTCCCTTTGTCAATAAATCTATGTTGATCATTAATCAATAAGCTACAAAAAATTTCAAAGGTTAATCCTTACCAGCTTATTTTCATTGTTTCCACTTTATTTGAAACGTTGAATAGAACACATCAAATGATGTTCTCAAATTCATTAGGACCAGGTCTATGCGTTATCCATATTTATTCTAGAAATTATTCCCACATTTGCATAATTTCAGCTGCATCTCTTTCACATGTTCCATATAGTCCTCGATTCGGTCGAAGGAATGAGGATCAAGAGAGACCAACAATTTTTCTAACTGCATAAATTGGATTTCATCGACTTTATTAAACATATATTTCATCTTTTTCCAAACTTGATGAGGGTAGTTGATTCCGCTGGTATATAATTGTATCTCACAAGAGATATATGTCGTGATGATCCCTACATCCTCATATTTCTTTCTATCGACGCCAAACTTCTCTTGGTTGTTCATTGGAAAATCAACAGCCCAGATTCAACCACAAATAGATTCGACTCAGCTAGATTTGCAAACAAAAAGCGAGGTCTAAACCATTCACTTTGATACCATGTTGGGTATTGGGTGTAACCTTGAGTGGAACAACAATACAATATGTATAATAAGTGAATTTAAATAAACTTCACAGAAAATCAGTGGTGTCTAAAGACATTGTTTCAAAACTTAAGCACAATGCATTGTGATCAGAACATCACAATGCATTATTGAATACATTTTCACCATGATTCACACATTTATAATGACCCATTGGGTCATTTATTTATAGTCTTAATATGTTAACACTCTATAAATTCCCAGAGGTTGACGGGAGGTAGAAGAAATTTATCAGAGGTAACTTTATCCAACCACTTCGAAACTGGGATCTAGCCCTGCCAGTTTCAGAGAGGGATCTCTCTGTAATATTTAGATATGTTTTAGGTTTCAAATATTAGGCTAGTTAAATAAATGGGATTGTGCTGTTTTGTTTTATAAAATGGTTGAAATATTTCTTACGCATCCATTAGGTTATGGGGTCTGTGTTAAGGTTTGAGATCTGAGAACATATTTTATTAGGTCTCTTCACACGGAAGGATAATGCCAATGTTGGATCCTTGAGAATTTAAAGTGATGGATAGGAAAAATAGTTGATATGATCAACTACAACAAAGAAGCATTGAATAATTTCTTTATCACAACATCAGAAGATAAACACTTAGATCTTTAAAATCTAGAAACAAAGCATACAAAGATAAATTGTGCAACTTTAACTTCTTTTAAATGATCAGATATAGAAAACAAGATGATAACGAACTAAGATAAACCATTCAATGAAGAGGAGTAAACATCACCAACATAAAACATGCAGGAATCCTATGAATCGTCCCTTTTATTACTGGTATATATCTTCAAAAAGATTATAGTTTACAGCTTGCTTGGGCGTAAAGATCAACCCTCAATACTTCAAAATCTGAAGTATTTATAGAGAAAATTACAATTCGGTCCTATCATTAATGATCAGGACGTGGTAGAATCCAAATCTAACTAACTAGATAACAAAATACAGAATTGTAGGAAATGCTAATGATCTATCGAATTCTTTATGCTGATTTTGGGGAAAGTTGTCGGTGAGTCATCAACTTGACTTTGGCTACTCCATGTGCTGACTTGGATGTACACCTCATATTCTTAGTCGATCAAGTCACACAGGTTGTCCCATCTTTGTTGACTGGGGATGTTGACTTTGAGCAACCTTCGGTACACCTCATCCATCTCTATGTACTTAGTGAAGGTGGGTTTGGCGATGAGAAGATACTTTATCTCTTGTTGAATACTCAGGTATAATCTCAAAGTTTCCAAGAATGATTTGCCCATAATGTTGCCTTTTATTCTTGTGAACTTGGACCCATCCTTCACCACTGTGAGAATCTTCTTCTTATAATTTGAGAGAGTAATCAACTTATTATTGATCACAAATAAACTTGGGAGACCTTTCTTCTTCAAATAGTTGGTCTTGCTGAAAAACCTTTGTACCGCGAAATTCATTGTCTGAACTCTCTCCTCAAGTTGAAACATTATTCCCCTCTTGGTCAAGACTCTCTTAACTTCAAGAATTGTTTCAGTCCTGTCCTCAATTTGCAAGGCTTCCAACTCATCTTTTGATTTAGAATTTAAGAATTTGATTATCTCGTTGGCCTCTGTAGGCATTTTTATCCTATCGATGTCCTGTTTGGATCTCTGCACTAGATCATGATGTTCAAACATGATTTGTATCAGGGGCTAAATCTTTGTCACTGAATGACAGATGTCCATCCAAATATTTTCTTTAGCCTCTGACAAAGTCTTAGCCATGACTGTTTCTTTCTACAACTGTTGCAGTTCATGTTTGAGTTTGTCTGACTTATGCCTCTCAGTGTTGTAGTTGGCCTGGAATGTGGAATTCATATTTTGTATATTTTGAATCTTGTCTTGCATTTTTCTGATTTCTTCCCCTTACAGAGTCATATCTTCCATCGCTTTTGCCAATTGGTCTGTTGCATCTGGAGCTGTCATTGATGTTGCTGCTGGAATTTCCCCTGTGGTAGTTGATGTTATTGTTTTTGTACTAACTCCTGTGATCGGGACTGCATTCAATGGTATGACTGCCATTGGCACATTCTGCTCCTTCTCCTTAACTAGCTTGTCCAACTCGACTTCCATTTCTTTAATTTGAGCGTTTTGCTCCATGATCAACTTCAACATCTCCTCTTTCTGGCCTTCAATCTCGACCATCTCTTTAGCCTGTGGATCTTCAGTAGCAGAGATTTTCAATTGTTTCCTCAGAGAATCTATGTTAGCATTCTTCTTTTTGATTAGCTCATCTACTGCTTTGATATTGGCCGGATCATACCCAATTTTGAGCACCAGTTCTTCTAGGGACTTCATTTTGTTGTCCTTTGACAAAGATGACACCTTATCCATATTCAACTGAGCCTGGACATTGTTCAACGAAACCTGTAGCTTTGTTGTGGTCATGGAGGTGTTCGCCAAGGTGGAGAAAATGGACATGAAACCCATGATGGCTTCATCCACCCATTCGTCTGAATAGTACCCGAGCAGACAACATAGGGATGAAATGACTTGGTTACCTTTTGTTGAGAAAATGGAGGAATGGTAGGAGGGATTTTTCTTGGGAAATTGGGCACTCTTAGGGAGGAAAATCTCAAAAATCTGTGTTATCTGGGGAAAGGACAAATTCTAGTACATTTCAGTTAGAATCTCAATGGTAAAAGGGGAAACGGATTTGACTCTGGGATTTGCATCATCTGATCAATGGCCTCGGGTGTGATGGTGAAAAGGGTCTCTCTAGACGATGAAATGATAAATATTTGATTGGGAAGATAATGTGCCAGGCACTTGAGGGCAAACTTGGGGAAATGATGAATTTGGAGGAAAAGATACAGTGGGAGATTGGAGTCCCAGAGTCCAATCTCGTCACTTTGGTCTAGGAAGGTGTCTCTGAACCATGAGTGTAAATCAAAAAAATAGAATTCACATTTGAGTTCTGAGATCGGGTAATCTTTGTCGGCCAGAGGGATCTGGTCGAGGTCGATGGGAGGCGAGAGGAATGGATTTTCATCGATCTCTGAGTGTTTAGACTTTGGCGCCATCACTTCGACTAGTACCTGCAAAAGTCTGAAACAGAATGACGCTGACTGTAATGTCCAGAGATTAATGGAGGTTGAAGGTGAAAAGGTGAAGAGGACGATGATTTCATCGACTTCTGGATCATGAATGGTGAAGAAATGGTGAAAAACGAGATTATATGAACGAACGAGTATCCTTTGGGGCGCGGGGGACAAGTCAACAGGTTTAACAGATATGTTTGGCTGCATTGATTGGCCAACGGATATCGCGAGGATGAGGTGGAGGGTAACAGATAGGTGACGGGTTCATGAGGATGACATGGAGGATAGGGAGTGGAGGACAAGTGAATGGGATGTGACGTGTGATGGGTGATTGGGGGGAAAAAGGTACGCTGGAAGAATAACGACGCATGACTTATAAGTGACGGTAGTGGAGTGTGACGTCATGAGGCGGCGGTGGTATGGGAAACTGGTATGGTAGTTTAATAAATTG
>JZKD02S1789488.1:106176-128350 GCA_000966675.3 Picea glauca | reverse complement strand
TTTAACCACCGAAAGCTGAGATTTTAAATTTTGAAGACCAAGACTCACTAAAATGAATTTTTTGACTCATTTTATCTCCCAAAATGACGGTGCTATTTTGGGAGTTAACAGAAACAATGAGGAATCTTATTGTTGAACTACAGGTTTTCAAGGCAGAAAAATAAAAATTGAAGAAAGCACAGCAGGAATAGCAAGAGATAAATGAAGTCCTGTTGCGTAGTATAACAACCAAGAAAAGCCCAAAAGACGATAACCATGACGAAGAAGTCAGCAAAAGGGCCTCCAATAATTCTGGACTGGAAACAGAAAAAGGAGACAGTTAGTTTGAAGGGACACCTTCAGTTGAGGACAAAACTATACTAGACAGAAAAAGAAAACAAGTAGAGCACCTTTAAGGAGAATTTAAAAAGATTAAACCATCTACCTTTGATGGAGAATCCAGGACAGGAGAAGAAGTTGAGGCGTGGTTGTTGGACATCAAAAAATACTTCCAGATCTATAATTATTCTAGCAACATGAAGGTCAGAATGGCCATCTACAATCTTAAGGGGAAAGCCAACATTTGGTGGCAGGACCTGAAATTGGCCAAGGGCCTAAAGGAGAAATAGTTGGAATGGTTCGACTTTAAGAAGTATTTTAAGAAACAATACCATTATGAAAGTTATTATAAAAGGAAGATGAAAGAATTTTACGAGTTATGACTCGGACAAATGACTACACCTTATAAATAAATTTTTGGAACTACTAAGGTTCGTACCATACATCCAAGAGGGTAAGGTAAAAATCCAACGATTCTTAAGCTGTTTACCACAGTCCTACAACGACAGAATTGATTTTGATAACCCCAAATCCTTGAGTGAGGTATTCAGGAAAGCACGAATGTGCTATGACCAGTATAAACAGTGAGTAGAGTTTCCCAAGGCATGGAAGGATAAGAAGCAAAATCGAATAAACCAACGGAAGAAGAGATACTAGCCAACTCCTTATCGGAATGCAGCAAAAAGTTTCCCAATGAAGGATTTTCACTCCAATCATCTGAGTGCACAAGGTAGCGGTAAACCGGTAAACATGGAAACGAAGAATTTTGGTGACAACTCCCACGAGCCATTAAAGTGTTGGGAATGCAGAGAGCCTCATCTAAGGAGGAATTGTCCACATTTAATTTCAGCAAACAAAACTGATGTTCACAATTTGCAGGAAGCCTCGACAGTGGGAGACGTGGACAGAAGCCTACATCGGATAAATGCAGCCATAGATGGTCGACAAGCTGACCACTAGTCCTCGGTGGTAGAAATCAAAGATAAAATCAATCACACTCGAATTTCTATTTTAATTGACTCTGGAGCTACGTTAAGTTATATTACTCATGATGTAGTAGAGTTGAATAAACTTAAGAGACTAAAGCATGCAAAATCATGGCTTGTACAACTAGCAATAGGTACTAAAAGGAAAGTAGTTGACTTTATTTCTGATTTTGAGTTCAGATTAGAGGGTCAAAAGATAAGGACTAATCTGAACATCCTACCACTATGATCTTATGATATGATTATCGGGATGGATTGGTTGGAACAACACAAAGTGGTACTAGACTGTTATACAAAGATACTTAGCTATAAAGATGAATTTGGCACTGTTAGAACAACCCAAGGCATACCAAAACCTGTATCAGTCAGACAAGTTTCCGCGATGCAACTCAAGAAATGTATTAGAAAGGGATGTCAGGTTTATGCCATCCAAGTGACGAATCTATTAGAAAAAGAAGATAAGACAAAGTTAGAAGACTTTGTTGTCCTACATGAATTTAGAGACATGTTTGTGGATGAGATACCAGAATTACCTCCTAGAAGGGAAATAGATTTCTCCATAGACTTAATACCCGGATCAGCCCCTATCTCAAAAGCACCCTACCGAATGAATCTACCAGAACTGACAGAATTGAAAATACAATTATAGGAATTGTTGGACAAAGAGTATATCAGACCAAGTGTCTCGCCATGGGAAGCGCCAGTCCTCTTTGTGAAAAAGAAAGACGGTACTCTAAGACTATGTATCGATTATAGACAACTGAACAAAATGACCATTAAGAACAAATACCCCTTACCTAGGATAAATGATCTGTTCGATCAAGTTGGTGGGGTCAAGATCTTTTCAAAATTGGATTTACGATCTGGTTATCATCAAGTTAGGATAAAGGACGAGGACATAAACAAAACAACTTTTCGAACAAGATACAGACATTACGAGTTTGTAGTCATACCTTTCGGACTCACTAACGCACCAACCACATTTATGTGCTTGATGAACAACATTTTAAGTCAGTTCTTAGACAAGTTCGTAGTAGTATTTATCGACGACATTCTGGTCTATTCAAGAATGAAAGAAGAACATAATGAACACTTAAGGATAGTTCTACAAACACTGAGGAAACACAAATTGTACGCCAAATTTGACAAGTGTGACTTTTATCAGAAAGAAATACAATATCTAGGACATGTAATTTCAATAGAAGGCATTGTCGTAGACCCGGAAAAGACAAAATCCATTATGGAATGGCCAGTACCTAAGGATGTAGCAGATATACGGTCATTCATGGGAATCACCGTATATTACCGCAGGTTTATAGAAAGGTTTTCCAAGATAGCCTACCCTATCACGTCACTACAAAAGAAAGGAACCCAGTTTAACTGGTCGCAAAAGTGTCACGACATCTTTAAAAAGTTGAAATAATTATTGACATCGACACCCATTTTGAAGGTAGCAGACCTAGATAAAGGCTTCACAGTTTGTGTTGATGCAAGTAAAGAGGGACTAGGTGGTGTCCTAACTTAGGAAGGGCACGTAATTTGTTACGAGTCCCGAAAATTAAAAGAACACGAGCGAAATTATGTCACTCATGACTTAGAATTGGAAGAAGTAATACATGCCTTAAAAATGTGGCGACACTATATAATGGGCAGAAAATTACTTCTATTGACGGATAATAGCGCGGTGAAATATTTGTTTAACCAACAAGATCTTAATGCAAGACAATCAAGGTGGCTAGCCTTCTTGAGTGAATTTGACTTCGAGGTCAGACATATCAAGGGTAAGGAAAATAAAGTAGCAGATGCTTTAAGTAGAAGAGTCCATGGGTTATTTGCGATAAACATCAGCAGGGCAGAAAGTGATACGGAACAAAGAATAAGGACGACAGGTATCAACGACAGAAATTACACTAAGATAATGACAGAATTACAAAACATGACCGCCAACTCTGACAAACCAGATCTAAGCATCGACAAGAAAGGACTATTACGACTCAACAACAAACTTTATATACTAGATTCAGCCGAATTGAAATCAACAATTTTGGATGAAGTGCATAAGAAACCGTATTATAGCCATCCAGGTTACCAGAAAACAATAACAACACTTAGAAAACTATTTTTCTGGCCTAGTATGAAGGGAGAAACAGTAGAATACTTGGCTAGGTTCCAAGATTGTCAGCAGGTTAAGGCCAAGCACCAGCATCCAACTAGCCTATTACAGGAATTACCAGTACCAGAATGGAAATTGGAGACTATATCACTGGACTTTATAACAGGTTTGCCTAAGACTCAGAAACAAAATGATTCTATCATGGTTGTAATCGATAAACTCAGTAAGTCTGCACACTTTATTCCTATAAAGTCTACTTTTAAAGCTATAAACATTGTTGAAACATTCATGAAAGAAATTTTTAGACTGCATGGTATTCCTAAAATGGTGATTTCAAATAGAGACGTAAAATTTACATCCGCTTTTTGGAAGGAATTGTTTGCAGGGCTAAACACTGACTTAAATTTCAGTACAAGCTATCATCACAAACGGATGGACAGACCGAAAGGACAAACCAAATCATAGAGGATATGCTTCGCATGTATGTAAGAACAAAACCAAGCAAGTGGGAAGACTACCTGCACTTGGTAGAATTTGCATATAAAAATGGGTACCAAACTTCGACTAAGTTGAGCCCTTTCAAAATACTATATGGAAGAAAGTGTACAACTCCAATTAGTTGGGATAACCCAACTGACAAACTCATGGTTGGACCAGCGATGCTCCAAGAAATGGAGAACATGGTGAGAAAGGTACAACAGAATTTGAAAGAAGCACAAGACAGACAGAAGAGCTATGCAGATCAGAAAATAAGACACTTGGAATTTCAAGTAGGAGATCATGTTTATTTGAAATTCAAAGCCCGAAAGAGCTCGTTGAAGTTAGGGAATTGTGCCAAGCTGGCACATAGGTTTTGTGGGCCCTTCGAGATACTAACTTGAATTGGACTCGTGGCATACCAACTTTCACTTCCAACTAATATAAGAATTCATAATGTATTTCATGTTCCTTTGTTGAAAAAGTATATTCATGACCCTACTCATATGATTGATTGGAATTTGGTACAGGTGAAACCCGAAGGCGAGTTCCAGGTGGAACCCCTGTGTATTCTGGACCAGAGAGAAATAGCACTTCGGACCAGAGACGTCGCTCAAGTAAAGGTGCAATGGAAGAACTTTAGTCCTGAGGAGGCCACTTGGGAGTTGGAGGGAGATTTGCATAAATATCATCCAACCTTGTTCCAAGAAGGGAACGATCATTGAGGATAGTTTTTTAATGAAGGGGAAAATGATGTGATATCCCCAAAAATAAAATATTTTTGAAATTTAAAATTGCTGGAAATTTATTTCCGTTTTTAGTAAATTCGAATTTGGAAATTTTTTCCATTTATGGCAATTCCGAATTTCGAATTTGGTAATTGTAATTAATTATTTTGACTGTTGGGGAGAGACCTGATTTGACGCAACTAACTATTTGAATATGACACTTGTATTGAAATAGAATATTTTATGTTGATTGCAGGAGGACAAATGGAACAACCATGTTAAATTTAGCTAACCATGACTCCATGAGTAGGGAACATGTTGGAACTACCTCTGGGCTTATTATTACAAGTGGAAAATCAGTGATTTGTCCATTGGTAGCCCCTGAAAATCAGGGATTTAAAAAGTTGTGAAAATTCCCAAGGGAGGGAAAAGGACCTGGGCAAAATGGATAAATAGCATATGTGAGGAGGCAGGACGTTCCCAAGTATGTTGGGAAATGAGACTTTTGATTTACTTGTTGTTATGAACACTGCTTGAGTGTGAGGCAAGGAAAAATTGTTGGAGCTGTAGGACATTGCTGAAGAGAAACTTTTCCAAGTTCGCCCTCATGGATTCATGGTCAGGCTAGGGGGAGAATCGGGCAAGTTGTTTGGCTTCCCTATTCTACAGTTGGGAGGAATGTGGTTGTTCCCTTTGTTTTTCCGAAGTTGGTTCAAATATGTGATATTTTCCTTACTCTGTCCTTGGATGTTTTGTGTGTAACTGATATTATGCATCTACTTGTTCTAAATCAAAATAATTATTTCAATGGATGATATCTATCGTGTTATTAAATTTACAATCATAGTCTAAATTCTGGAGTGGTCCCTCCCGAAATACTGGAATACTAGGCAAATTTATTTAAATATGATTTGAGCAATCGGATAGGCTTAATTTGAAGTCGAAATGCTAGGATACTATGAATGCTTGAAGAAGACCAATTTGCATAGATATGGGTTTATTTCCGAGACTGAAGTATTAAATAGATCTAAATTTGAGCAATCGAAGTTGAGTCATTTTGTGCTGAAAGGAAACATTTAAATGTATCGCTAATTCCAAACAATCATGCATCTTAAAAGAGACTTCCTGTTTTTTATTTATTTATTTAAGAATTGAAGAGGAATACGAAATAGCAAGAACCTTATGGATCACCTGGGCACTCATATATTATACACATACATACGTATTGGAAAATAAAACACAAACTGGAAGTAATCCATCTACATCAGAAAGTTAAGGAAATCTAGAAAACACATTTTGTTTATCAGATGCTAAAACAATCATGGGAATTGACGCCTAACAGAAGATTTTATGCTTCCCTTTTTTTATTTAAAGAGCGTTCTACCCTTTCCATAGTCAAAGTCTGTAATGAATTTAGAAATTTGCGAAAACCTTAAGAAGATCCGGAACAATTTTTGAATTGAATTTGTCACTTTGTTTCTTTTTTTTTACTAAGTTTGTAAACTCTGTTCATGTTTTCATTTTTCGGCATTTCGGAGTTTATTGGTTCAAGTTGCGTGGACTTCTTTTGTTCTTGCAAATGCTGAAACCCGAATTGGCCCCACAGCTTGATCGAATTTCGTGATTCGACGATTACAGTTGTGTGTTGTTTATGCATCAAGCATTACCAAACACCGAAACCCTATATTGGTTGGGCCCCATACCTTTTCATGTTTTCATGATTTGGCGTTGATGTTGTGCAGTGTTTTTTGCATCGGGAGTTAGTAAACCCCGAAACCTGAAATTGTTGGGCCCACACCCTAATAGCATTTCTCATTTCGGTTTTTCTTGTTTCATTTTGTTTGTGCGTCATGTGTTCATAAACCCCAAAATCCCGAACCCCGAAACCCCGAAGTGTTGGTCCCACTTTCCTTTCACTTTTCGCAATTCAGGAGTTGCTATATGTTGGCATTTGACATTTGAATTCGCGAAATCCCGAACCCCGAAACCCGGAAGTGTTGGTCCCACTTTCCTTTCACTTTTCGCAATTCGGGAGTTGCTATATGTTGGCGTTTGACATTTGAATTCGCGAAATCCTGAACCCCGAAACCCCGAAGTGCTGGTCCCACTTTCCTTTCACTTTTCCGCAATTCGGGAGTTGTTGTGTCTTGGTGTTTGGCATTTTAGATCACGAAATCCTGAACCCTGAGACCCTGAAGTGTTGGGCCCACAGTCTTTTCGCATTTCACGATTTGGAAAACAACGTGGTCTTTTGTTTCTTTTGTATTCGACATTTTGTAATCGCCGAAACCCGATTGACCTCTATTTTTTTTTCACAAAACTATAGGAACATAGTAGGAATTTTTTTTATTGTAATGAATGGACTGGTAGAAACGATGGAGGATCTTTATCTGGGATAGAGGTAGACTAGAAATAACAGATCATATTATAGGTCACTGTGTACAGGGCATGACAAGTACATAAATTATTGTATATGAAAGTATCAAACTAATTAAGCAGAATTTTAGCTCGATGTTTCCTAAGAGTTTTGCTTGCCATGAGGTCATACACCTTTAAGTATTCGAAATTTTTGTAATTAGACTATTTTTTAATGGCATAAACCGTAGAGAAAAAGATGGGATCCTTCGAGTTAACTATGCTTGGTGTGTAAGCTACTGGTGTGTAAGAATGAGACCTAAGTTTAGATACTACCTATATACATATAAGTATGTTGGAGTAGTTTGAATTATGGAAGAATTTATCCACATAATCTTTTCTGTTCGAAGTAAACTAGATTGGTGTAATAAAGTCATTATGAACATAAATGTATCTTACCTTCTCTTAAATTCTAAAGCTTAAACGAAATTGGTTTATGTCATAAAGATGGTCCAAAAAAAAAAAAAAAAAATTATTGGTGTATTTGAGGTACATTACAAACTAGACTTTCATCGGGTGAGGAAAAAGGAGGAGGAATAGATTTCACCGAAGAAGAAGGTAAAGTGTCAACATCGATTCAATTCTCTTGGCATAAGAAGATTATTTGAGAATCCTTAGGAGCATATGGAAAATTTAGAGTGGACAGAAACAAAACCTGTAGCCCTATAATCAATCTAGGAATATTCAAGGTGGCCTTCAAGGGGGCACCAATGTTTCCAAAGAAACCAAAAACACAAGAATCCCCTTGGGAAGGGGTCCTTGTTGATATTACAATAGTTGTGGGAGGTATTAACCTCTATGTGTAACCTTTGGCTAGAATAGAATATTCTTGAAGTAAGAGAAACCCTAAACGGATGTGTAAAAATCCTAGAAGACAAGTCGGCTAAGTAAAAGAATTAATATTAAACTATTAGCCTCTAAAATGACAAGTTGACCAAGACAGGTGACAAGAACCACTATAAATAAGATATGATCTAGTTCATTTTTACTCACTCACCTCACTCACTCTCTCAAGTACGATGCAATTTTGGAGCTGCAATGGCTAGGATGGAAGGTGGATCTTCTGGGGTGGTTCTTGGTCTCTCTCTATAGCGCTATCTAGCCTAAGGTATGTGCCCTACCTTCTAGTATCTCTTAGTGGTATTCTTGGTGGTATTCTTGGTAAATTCAACTACAATTATTGCAACTGCAACTGCGTATTTTTCTTGGTCTGTGGCTTTGGGACTTTCTGTTTGGTGAGCTATCTTTGGAGAAAGATGTGCTCTCTTGGTTATCTATTGGTTCTAGTGTTGCTTTCGGAATCATTCTATCTAGAAAAGGTTATGGTGCTCGAGGGTGGCTACATGCCTATGGTTGAGTGACAATAGTGATATTGTCTATGGTAAAATGAGCACATCTAATATTCTAATAGGTTAAGGGCCCACACCACCTTCAAGATAGTTTAATCCTTGGAAGGTAAAGTGGCAATTCATTTTTAATCTCGTTGTGGAACTAGGATTTATGATTTTGCAGTTGCAACAAACCCTAATCCAACTCTTTCGGAACCTTAAGTGAAGCATTGGACCTAATTCTTCAAAATTTTAGTGCACCTTCACCTAACGCACCTCTTGGTACCCTCAGCCAGCAAAAATGTCAAGTTTAAGTTTTTGGTCAAAATCAAAGGTTGACTTTTGGTCAAATTTGATTTTGTAGTCAAATTTGAAATTTCAGGGTTTCTAGCTAGTTCTAATCATTGAACCTTCTTGATTCATTTTCTAACCTCTTCTTGTCAAGATGGTGTCTAGTTTCATATTAGAAGACAAGTTGAACGATGCTACAAATTTTAGAGGTATGCACTTGTTTATGCTTTTCATATTATATCATCCAACAAAGCATGAGTGTTTTTTGTAGGGAATGTACAAGAGACCCTTTCCAAGGAATGATATTGGATTCGGTACATTCACATGAACAAGAAGTTGAGGCTCCAAGTTCCATGTTTGATTGATCAAATGTTAAGTTTCAATCTCCACATATCAAGTTTGATAGTTTCTATAGTACTAGTAAACACTATAGTTGTGACAACAATCTTTGAAAGGTTCTATTACCGTCAGGTATACTTGGTTGCATGTAAGTAATAGTGATATAGATGCTTATCGCACTTTTTTGATGAACTAACATCTCCTCTAGGAGACATTCCTTGTTCATGGGTAGGTCACCTTAGTAATTCTATGATGATTACCATCCTTGTTATGATGTTATGAAAATATTATTGGAAATACTTTCTCTTGTTGTTCTTGTTCTGGGTAGGTCACAGGAAATAGCTATGAGAAGGAGCTACAGTGACAGTTGAAAATATGGAGCAAATGACTCTATCAATTGGTAAGGAAGGTGATCTCACAAAGTACCAATTCTAATGAAAGAGTAGAAATCAAAAGAAGTTTTGGAGATCGTTCACTCAGATGTGTATGGACCAATTTCAACCTCCTCACTAAGCAGAAGATAAAGATCTTGAATGAAGGAAAGTACACCTCCAAGGAGCTCATTTCCTTTGTAAAACAACCAATATTAGGAGGGAGATAATTGTCCCGTATAATCCTCAACATAATGGTGTGGTAGAAAGGAAGAACCATTGCATTGAAGAATATGTTAAGGCAATGATGAATGACCCAAATATATCCATGTTTCTACGGGGAGAAGAAACTATGATAGTTGTATATGTTTCAAATGAAATTCCTCATCGTATATTGAAGAAAATGACTCCAGAAGAAGATATCTCTAGAAAGAATCCAAGTGTTGAACACTTGAGGCTCATTGGTTGTCATTCAAGTAGAAATAATGGAAGGAAGCTATGATGGAAGAATATCAATCATGAAAAATGATGTATGAGAAATTGTTCCTAGAACTGAAGGAAATTCTATAGTCACTTCAAAATGGGTTTACAAGATAAACCATGCAATGGAGTGTCAATAAATACAAGGCAATATTTGTGGCTAAAGGGTTCTCCTAGCAAGAGGGAGAAGACTATGATGAGACGTTTTCTCCAGTTGCCAGATACACCTCTATTAGAGCGATCATATCTCTTACAACATCCATGGGTTGGAGTTTACATCAGATGGATGTAAAGACCACTTTTCTCAATGGAGTAATTGAGGAAGAAGCATATATAGAGAAACCTCAAGGTTTTGAGGTACACCCAAGAGAAAATCATGTATGTAGATTAAATAAGGCCTTGTATGGACTCAAGCAAGCTCTAAGAGCTTGGTGAAGAGCCTCTCATTATTCAGTGTAAGAGGGAGTTAGCCTCTAAATTCGATATGAAGGATCTTGGTCTCATGAATTATTATTTGGGAATACAAGTATGGAAGAAGTGTGTTGAAATATTCCTAGGGAAAGGGAAGTATGTGGTAAATATCCTTCAAAATTTTGGGATGATGGATTGCAAATCCATGGAAACTCCCATGGTGACATATATAAGGAAGTTGAGAGAATTTGATTCTGATCCAGTAGACTCGTCCCTATACCGACAGTTGATTGGCTCATTGATGTATTTGGTTAATACCTGGCCGAACATTTTCTTTGTTGTGAACACATTGACCCAGTTTCAGGTGGAACCTAGACATGAGCATTGGATAGATGCAAATCATATTTTGAGATATCTTCATGGGACACTAAACTATGGTTTGAGATATGACTCAAACAATGATGTACAATTGCATGGATTTATTGATTCGGATTGGGCAGGAGTGCAAATGACAAAAAGAGTACTTCTGGTGTATGTTTCAGTTTGGGATCTGCTATGATATCATGGGCTAGTAGGAAACAGAAGTTTGTTGCACTCAACACTTCAGAAGAATAATATGTTGCAACTCGTGATGCTTTTACATAAGAAGTATGGCTCTGTAAGATGCTTTCTAGACTATTTCATCAGGTGTTAGATTCGACTGTTATATATTGTGATAATTAAATTTGTTTCAATATTTCAGAGCACCTTGTCTTCCATGCCAAGTTGAAGAACATTGATATCAAGTACTACTTTATCTGTGATAAATTCCAAAAGGGAGAAGTGATTCTTCAATACATCTCCACCAATGAGCAGACAATTAATATTTTGACGAACCCTTTGTCCAAGATAAATTTTGCATACTTGAGGGACAATATGGGACTCGTGGAGATTGCTCCCTTGGTTGAAATGGAGGATATAACTTCCTTGGTTGGGAGAGAGTGTTGATGGACATGCATTGTCCCTGTGGAGAATGTTCCAAGTTGATAGATTGTTGATGTGTATCATGCTAGTATAGCTTAGATATGATGCTTCGACATCATCCTAGTATAGCTTAGATATGATGCTTCGACATCATGCTAGTACAACTTAGATATGATTCATTGGCATCATGCTAGTACAACTTTGAGATGATGCTTATGCCTGAGTTGAATCATGCTAGATATGATCATACTAGTACAACTTGGATATGATGTAGAGCATCATTATAGTACAACTTAGATATGATCATACAGTTAGAGATGATGCAGGTGACTCACATCATGCTAGATATGATCATGCTATTACAACTTAGATATGATGCAGAGAATCATTCTAGTACAACTTAGAGATGATGCTTATGCCTAAGTCACATCATGCTAGATATGATCATGCTAGTACAACTTAGATATGATCATACAACTTCGAGACGATCCAGGTGACTCACATCATGTTAGATATGATCATGCTATTACAAATTAGATATCATGCAGAGCATCATGCTAGTGCAGCTTAGAGATGATCATACAACTTAGAGATGATGTAGAGGCATTGATATACATCATGAGAGTACAAATTAGATATGATGCATTCACATCATGCTAGTATGTCTTAGAGATGATGTAGATGGTACTCCACATCATGCCAGTACAACTTAGATATGATGCATTTGCATCATGCTAGTATGGCTTAGAGATGATACAATGGATGGGATGGTTCTTGTAGCCATTGTGGGACATTCAACATATGTTAGGACAACTATTATTCTATGACATATGTCCAAATTAGAAGAATGGTCCTTGTATCACTCTGTAGAGTGAGTGACTTATGCAGGACACTCTCTTGAGTGCGTTAAGTCTAGCACATGACTTATTCAACATCATGTCCGATTACTTAGATGGAGTATGGCCTCGAGATATCATGTAGACAATGATATGATTTTATGCCAGGAGACTATTGTACTGCATGGTGATAACTTGTGTAGCTACTATTTGTTGCAGTGGAGACTATGTCTCTGCACAGTAGCTATGTACTACTATGGTGGATGTTTTCCACTAGTAGTAACTATATGTCACTAAATAGTAGTTGTTCACTAATAAGAGTGGTTGTGTACCACTGGATAGTAGTTGTATAAGACTATGGATCGACATTTTTCTGATCTATTGGATGGAATTGTAGTAATTATGTACTACTATTGGATTTCCATGGAGATTACCAGTAGTGTTGATGGTGATTCCTAGGCTGGTGTGCCAACCAGTAGTGTTGATGGTGATTCCTAGGCTAGTGTGCCAACCAGTAGTGTTGGAGATGATTGCCAGCTGGATGGATAGTGTGATGATGCTCGTGAATTTATCTACGTGATCATATGATAGCCTATGTGGCTATGATGTTGCTACATGTAGAATGTTCTGCAAGACTATGTGAGCCTTTTCCATGCCATGTGAAATGCATGTATGTGTTTGAGACCATTACAATTAATACCTCCCTAGCTAGGAGTGAGTGTTGATATTACGGTAGTTGAGGGAGGTATTAACCTCCATGTGAAACCTTTAGCTATAATATAATATTATGGAAGCAAGAGAAACCCTAAACAGATGTGTAAAAACCCTAGAAGACAAGTCAACTCGGTAAAATAATTAATATTAAAGTATTAGCCTCTAAAAGGACAAGTCGGCCCAGACATGTGACAAGAACCACTATAAATAAGAGATGATCTAGCTCATTTGTACTCACTCACCTCACTCACTCTCTCAAGTATGGCGCAAGTTTGGAGCTGCAACGACTAGGATGGAAGGTGGATCTTCTGGGGTGGTTCTTGGTCTCTCTCTAGCGCTATCTAGCCTAAGATATGTGCCCTACCTTCTAGTATCTCTTGGTGGTATTCTTGGTGACATTCTTGGTGGTATTTTGATATTCTTGGTGGTATTCTTGGTAACTACAACTACAACTGTTACAACTACAAATGCTACAACTGAGTATTGTTCTTGTTCTGTGGCTTTGGGACTTTCTGTTTGGTGAGATATATTTGGAGAAAGATGTGCTCTCTTGGTTCTAGTGATTCTTTCTAAATCATTCTATCTAGAAAAGGTTATGGTGCTCTGGGGTGGCTGTGTGTCTATGGTTGGGCAACAATAATGATATTGTCTATGATAAAATGAGCACATCAAATATTCTAATAGTCCCTTGGTTGGTATCCTTGCGAAATTTATCCATAACCTATGATTCAAAGAACAAAATCTCTAAGGCCTTTTATGGGGTCAAAAAATTACAATTAACACACTCCTATAAAAGACTCTCTAAGATGCAATCAAGAAAACTCACTCTCCCAAAAATTAGCCTAAGGTGTTTCGATATTGAATCTAATTAGTGAAGAGGTGATCATACATCCTTATGAAATTTGGGTTGGGATGATTAGGGCCCAATATGATTAGGATTATATGAAGAACTAAATGAAATACAAACAAAATGATACCAGAGAACACATAAATACAATGAAACCCAACTTCTATTAATTAATAAAAATAGAAAATACTATAGACACAAACTAACTAGAATGGTGGTAGCTTATGTCTAAAGAGAAAGAGATGTTGGCTATGCTTCATTTGCAACAAGATTTACATCACACTCCATTACATGCTTAAAGGGCCTCCTTCACCTCTACTATATATGAGAAAGTGAGAGGAGAGTAATTCCTATGATGCATGTGGGATAAAATGGTCTAAGTTTACAAAATGTTATAGGCATGTAAAACACTAGGAATTCCTAGGAGGTCACCCATCCCAATACTACTCTATCCTAAGCACGCTTAATTGTAGAGTTCTAATGGGATCAGGCGCATTACTACTATAAGCATGTACATAATACCATTAGGAAATCATTACATGATGATTGTAATTAATAAATGGATATGGCATTACATTACATTCCTCATCAAAAGGGTGAATATAATGGTTTATCAAAACCACAGGCTCAAAAATGTTGATTCAGTGGAAAAGGTGGATGGCCACCAAGATCCACCTGGATCAATCCTCCCCCCTTAGGAAGAAATGGTCCCCATTGTGTCAAGTTCCCTCAGGAGATGAGGAAAATTTTGTTGAATCTGAACCTTGGTGAGCCACTTGACTTGTTGAAGTAGTTTTCTTTCTTGTAATTGGAATTAGCCTTTTGAAGGATGTCATGAACCTATTGTCAAAGGTGATGGATTCGTTCAACAAATTTGGATACATGATCTTCCTTGATCTTAGTGTGGGAGGACTTTGTTTGTGAAGATGCAGTAGGAAGAGCTATATCAATAGGGGATAATGGTTTGAACCCCAAGCACATATGAAAAGGGATGTGGCTAATAGAGCTATGAAGGGCTCTATTATATTTATGTCGAACATATGGAAGACTCTCATTCTCTGGAAGGGAACATCTATATATTGGACCATTGGATAAGGGAGCACTAGGAACCAAGTCAATGGAATGATTGACTTGGCAATGCAAAGGCACCCCCATGAGTGAAAAAATATCTTTGTGCTCCTCTAAAATATTTCCAAACTTATTTTGTTGTATAGAAAGGTCTTGTTCTGAGGCTTTGATGGCTACAGTGACCTTCTATTCACCTTCTAATCTGATCATGAAGAGGGAAAAATTTGTGGTCTAAGAGATTGATTTGCGAAACTATTTTTCCGAGATCAATGAAATGGAATTAGTCATAACTACCTCTGGTATCCTATAGAGATGACCCCCCAGAGTAATGATGACACTACGGGGTCAAGACTCATAAACAATGTGACATTTGCACATATCTGGTTATTCTAAAATGAAATCGCATACTTCAAGTGGGGAAATATCACACAATACCTCATATTTTAAGGGCTTGATGTTGTAGGGAAGACAACATTGTCGGGTGACACAAATGTCTCATCCCTTACTCAACCATCTAATGGTGTATGGTTGTGGGTGTGGCATTATCGACAACTTCATTATTTTGATGACCTTAGTTGAGATCAGGTTCTTCTTACTCCTACTATCAAGAATGAAATGCAGTGGGGTCCCATTCACCCACATCTGTGAATGGAAGAGGCGCTCCCCTTCCTCAGGATCCTTTGGTTATTTTGGCTGGATTGTTGTGGTCATGATGGTAGCAATTGGTTTTTCATCAATGATTTGTTTCCATTTATTATGTTTTGAATTAGAGTCCAATTCAGGTTCTGATTCATTTTCTTTGAGCTCATCCCCCAATGAGTACTATTTCGAGAGACATTCATCGGTGTTGTTTCAGGGGATTTTGTGGAACTCACACCACTTTCCAGTGTCCTTCTTTGACTTCCCATCACCCTTCTTGGTCGAAGACATTGACTAATTTTCTTGAGATTGAATCTCCTTGATTTTTCCTTCATTAGGGTTTCCTTTGTCATAAGAATCTCCCAATGAGGAGATGTCCAAGAAATCCATCTATGTTTGGATGTACCTGTGTAGGCCACTATGCTACTTCATAACCAGGTTCCACTCGGAGTCTTTAATACCCAAATTTGAGCATAAGGTATGGAATATGTTAGTGTACTCTGGCACCGTTGGTCTCTTTCCTAACCCAGATTCATCCATCTCATATACTAGACATCATAGCTTCCAACATGGTAGAACTCCTCCATGAGAGCATCCAGAAAGGCTGCCCAAGTGGGTTCTCTCCTAAATGGCATAGATTCATGCACGGTGTACATCTCCCAGTAACCTTCCCATCAAGCTCTGACATGGAGTAGAGTTGTAAGGAGCATGAAGGTGATCTTTTTTATGTCGGAATTTTTTTGCACAGAATGATAACCTTTTAGAAGATTCAACCATTTTCGTAGAGGATTTGCATATATCTAGCCTTCAAATAAGGGGATATGAAAATTGACTTGTACCTTGAAGGGCGTCGTACCTTCAAGATGGTTTCTTGTCAAAGATGCCTCGATCTCCATTGGTAGTCGTTGCAGGATCTAAGCATATTTTTCCATCATCTCATTCCTTTGTCACATAAGGGATTCCTCAAGAAACATCTTGAAAGGAACTCTTTCTTTATCATCTCTATTTTCTTCTTCCATGGGAGGTCGCTTGGGTTGCAAGAACAGTCATCCCCAAGAAAAACTAGCTCAAGATCCAACTCTCTATACCCTGACCTCATCAGGGACATGCGTCGAGAAATAACAAGGAGAAGACTGCTTTGATACCACTGATCCATATTATATGAAGAACGAGATGAGATACAAACAAAATAATAGCAAAGAACACATAAATACAGTGAAACCCAACTTCCATTAATGAATAAAAATAGAAAAATATTGTAGACACAAATAGATAGAATTTTGGTAGCTTATCTCTAAAGAGAAAGAGGTGTTGGTTATGCTTCATTCGCAACAAGATTTACATAACATTCCATTGCATGCTTAAAGGAACTCCTTAGACTCTATTATATATGAGAGAATGAGAGGAGAATAATTCCCATGATGCACGTGGGATACAATGGTCTAAGTTTACATAATTCCATAGGCATGTAAAACACTAGTACTTCCCAGGTGCTCACCCATCCCAATATTGCTCTAGCCTAAGCATGCTTAACTGCGGAGTTATAATGGGATCTAATGCATTAACGCTATAGGCATGCACATAAGACCATTAGGAAATCATTACATGATGACTGTAATTAACAAATGGAGATGGAATTACATTACATTCCTCATCAAAAGGGTGAATATCATGGTTTATCAAACCCACGGGCTCAAAAAAAATGATTCAGTGGAAAAGGTGGATGGCCACCAAGATCCACCTGGATCATAAGACCGACTAATAAAGGTGTGAGAGATAGTTATAGTAACCTTGACACAAAATTCACCCAATGTGCAAGTGCCTTCATTAAGACAAGAACCCTCCAAGGGAGTTGACATCGATGTTATGCATATATTCAAGGTATCGCATAAACTTCCCACTTGCAGTACTCATGTAAACACCCCTATGAAACTAAACTAAGGATACCACTTCACGATTAATAACCAGGGGGGGCAATCATTAGTTAGGCTTCTGCATATGGGTAGGGAACATAGGACCGAATCCTAGTCAAGAAGCTCCAAAAGAATTGGTGTTAAATTGAGGACTTTCCACTTCAACAATTCAACTAAAATTCTCATACATGCATAAAGCACCAATATAATTGTCAGGGGATAATTTGAGCGCTTGAATAAGCTTGACCTAGTTCTTGAAACCGATGTTAAAGGTTCTTTTTATGGAAAATATCGCTTACTACTAATGTATTTTCTCTCTTTAATAAATTCCTAGTTGTGTTTTGCAACCTTGGAGAGTTTACTCTCCAATATTGTACCAAGGCTCTAACAACTAGACTATATCAGTTTTCTAAAAAGAAAAAGTCTGGTTAATTTTAAAAGTAATCATTTGTTTTAATGGATTTTGATTACTTAGGGAAATGGAGGTGTAACTGATGATGTTTAGATACACTTAAGAAACTGGAAACATAAGAACATTGGCAAACTTCTCAACTGACACTTATTCTTCACTGAAACTAGGTTTCCATAAAAATGAAAAAAGAAGAAAATAAAAATGATGTTTTTTTCTTTTCTTTTATTATAAATGAACCCAAATGCACTTAATAATGCACAAAAGCAAGAAAACCCCTACTAACTATAGATCTTAACTTCTCAATATAGCCAAACAACTAAACTGAAAATGGATGAAAATAGGTAGAACCACAAAATTCAATCCTACAGGAAGTACATGCTCCTTTTGTGAAGACAATATGTGTGTACATGGTCTTTTTGTGAAGACAAGGTGTATGTACACACTTGTCTTGTGAAGGAAAGGTGCATGTACACACACTTTTTTGGAAGGAAAGGTGTGTGGTATGCACCTTTTGTGAAGGAAAGGTGGATGTACATGCTCATTTTGTGAAGGAAAGATGTGTATACACACTACTATCCTCAAGAAAAACAGTATGTAGACTTTGTATAAGGAAATAAATTTCACAAAAAGCCTAAAAATTTCTTGAAAATTGATCCACGGGAAAGCAAGCAAGGCATAAATAATGTTGACTACCAAATACCCTCAAGGAAGCTAAGAATCAATAAAGGAAAACCCTAATGAGAAGAACTCAAGGATTTATCCCTTATGGAGGTGATAGTTCTATTTTGGATAAAAACATCCTAATGGCTAGGGTCAAACTATCATACAACAATGCGAAGAGTAACAAACGTCTTTCCCCAAAGTTATACTTTAACTACTTGCAATAACTAATTGTTGGTTGAAGGAACCAAGTACCTTGTTCCGATGGTTTCCTTGAGATGTATATCATACATTGATCCCACTATGCTTGTCACCAATCCAATCCAAACTTCAATATCTTCACACAAAGAAGCAACAACCTTTCTCAACACAATTGGTTATATAGAAAGCAAGTGCAACGATAACTAACTTTAACTAACTTATCATGAAAGTTAATTCACACATCCAAATATGAATTGAAGTCAACAATCGAAGAAGAAGAATTTCATTTTTATTTTTTTTCGGGGGGGGGGTAGGGGTGGAGAATATATATCTTCATTTCATTACTAATAACAATAGATTACAATTATACCTGATATTCCACTATTGACACCTTTCATAACCATCATCTAGGTTCCTCCGATCCTAGGCCACTTAGATGACTTCTAGACTTTGACTCCTCTCCAAGCAAAGGATTGAGGAAACTAGGAAGTTTAAACTTCAAATATAATTGGAAGAAGCCATAACTAAGAAACTAGAGTTTCTAGGGAAAGAAGGTCATAAAATCTCATATTCATGATCACCTCTGTCTGCTCCAGCATAAGGGTGACAATATGGTAGTGCTTCTAGTTACCCCTTTCTCCAACATCAGGCCGTATTTTAGTCTTAAGAATTGGTTGAGGTAGTTGGTAATGAGTTTTAGGGAGGTATAGGTCTATTGATCATATAAACCCCACTCAGGAGCACATAATTTTTGAGCATTTATTTTTTTCCCACTTTTTAAGGTACACACACCTTTTGTGAAGGAAAGGTGTGTGCACACACACCTTTCGTGAGAGAAAAGTGTGTGAACGTAGAAATTTGTTTTTAAATATGCTTTAGGATGAGAAATCACTGCAAGGGATCAATATGAAGGTGATATATGCATTAGAGATGTGATGGTGTCAAATAATGCTATAACGCCAAGAAGAATGAATTAGTTTGATTCTTTTCAATTTTAAGGTTCTTTGCAGAAGATACATAATAAAGTTGAAGAAGATATAACACAAATGCACTAAATGGAAAACTTGTTGATGGCCAATCATAAGTGCTCTAAGTGAAAAAAAGGTGTAAACATAAAATATTGACAACATGCTTCTTGTAATAGAAGAAGACACCAAATCTATCAAGACAATTGAATGTCTTGAAGCTTAAGAAAATGCATCATAGAGGCATGGAATGGAATAACTCTAAAAATGATCAACATAGTTTTTTGAGTAGAAGATGATTCCAACATAAAATCTAGACAAAGTGCTTCATGATAAAGAAGCAATCACCAACAACATATACCATCAAGAAGTGCTATCAAGATGAGAGATTGTTCCAAAAGACTAAAATGTGTCTATACATAGAATATATCACATGAATTATACATTCATGAATTCTCTTATTATGCCTTACATCAATTAACATTGATTTATGGTACAATGGATCAAATTTTCTATGCTCAATGTTTGTTTGTTAAATTGTTCATTGCTCATCAATTCTCTCATCACCCTCATGCCTTATATAGAAAAGGAAGTAATTCTAGTGATAGGGAGAGTTTGCTAAGAACAACAAACATGCTTTAGTTCAACTAGTTCCATTAATGAGCATAGTAGTGACTCATTCAAGATTTTATAGATATACACAAAGTCAATTAAAAGTTTGAGTTCAACTATCTTGATATTATCTTTGAATAATGATAAGATCATTACTATCAAGAATAGTATAACTTGAGTGAATAGGTCATCCAAACAATGATTTATTTAAATACAAATTTCCTAATGCCTAATATCCTAACAATTCTATCCCCTAAAGGTTATGTTAGAATGTCCTTAATGGTAGAGGATAATAACCTCTCCCAAGTGATTGAATAACTAATAAACTATAAATTCAACTATAATTTCTATTTCTCAAAATTGTATAACAAAATAATTTGATATTCTTATCCCCTCTTCTAACCATCTTCCTTAAAAAAAAAATTCTCTCACACATTTCATCTCATAAATCTTGTCTTCTTGCCTGGCATTGACTCGTGTGGCCGTTCCCAAATTTTCGTGAGGTCTCCTCATGCTGACACACCTTGCCTTGCCTCCTGGCACCTTCCCTTGCCTTGCCTCCTGGCACCTTCCCTTGCCTTGCCTCCTAGCACCTTGCCTTTCCTTGCCATGCCTTGCCTCTTGGTGCCTTGCCATGCCTTGCCTCCCTTGCACCTTCCCTTGCCTTGCGAGATTCCTGGCTCAGACAGAGAAACAATTGAAACTCATTCTCTTCTATCACAGACTTCAAATTCAATTTTGAAATCACATACGCAGCATATCAAAGAAAACGCATGACAGAAAACAAACATTCATGAGGGTTGTTCGAAGGTTCGCTAGGAGTTTTCTTTAGGAGCATATAAGGTTCAACTTGGGGTTTGCCAGGATAACTGGATTGGTACTGCAGAGAGTAGCAAGACATAAAAGGTCATGTAGCAGAAGAAGGACAAACGCACGAGACCGATTCATCTTCAAGGTTCATTCTCCATCAGAGGCTTCCTCCGACATCATCCATAGAAAAATCCAAGTACTCATTTCATCTCATAAATTTTGTTGCTCACTCCTTAGTTAAAATATATATAATTCCTACCATTACAATGGAGATCTTTAGTTAAGGTAGAGCATCTTAATGGATTGCAACCATTTCCCATTAAAGATGATTTTTTTCCTAAATATGTTGTCAAAACCTTTTTCATTCTAAAATATATAATACTTACAACCATTTCCCATTAAGGATGATTTTTTTATCACAGATGTTGTGAAGGCCTTTTCATTCCAAAATTTTATGTCTTGTCGGATATTATTCACCTTGGATCTTGACATTCTAAAATATATAATACTTACAACCATTTCCCATTAAGGATGATTTTTTTATCACAGATGTTGTGAAGGCCTTTTCATTCCAAAATTTTATGTCTTGTCGGATATTATTCACCTTGGATCTTGACACATAACTATAAGAATTCTACCGTATCTCAGTGTTCTGTTTAAAATCTAAACGAGTGATTCACATCATTTCAAATATAAAAGGACTATTATGTGGAATATAAGTATTTTGGAGGTGAAGTAAAATTGGCCAATTGTTTGAATATGCTCCCTTTAGACTGGAGACTTCCGTTGTAATGTTTTGGTCAGAAAGGACTTAACCTATCAATGAAAAATAGTATAGTGTTGTATCTATAAGATGGATGCCTCCCTTGAGATTAGAATTTTTTTTAGGATTATTTCATGTGATGAACATCACATTTTTGGTAAGTTTAGAATATCAATGAATTATTGAAAGTTTTAAATTTAATGAATTGAAATTTTTCATATTTATTTTAGGTTTATAGTTTGGATGATTAGGTCTCATGTTTAGTATTTTTTTTTCACTGGGTTCAATTTCCTCAAAATAGACATATTAACTAGTTAAGATAATGCTAAAACCATTAATCCTATGGAGGATCTTCATCCGCCACCCTATGGTCCTCCAACACCATCACTCTCTTTTCACATTCTAAACTTTACTCTAAAATATTGTCAACTTGAATATTGTGTTTCGTATATACATGTTCACTCTTTAAGAGTCAATTGTTGATACAGACTCAATAATTATATAGACTCAATCA
>JZKD02S1789488.1:74540-90572 GCA_000966675.3 Picea glauca | reverse complement strand
CTCCTCCATTATCTGACCTGAGTATCTTGATATTTCTTTCAGAAAGATTCTCTATCAAGGCTTTGAATTCCTTGAACTTGTTGAACACTTCATCTTTAGATTTCAAAAAAATACAACCAGGTCTTATGAGAATAATCATCAATGAATGATACATAGTATACATACCCACTCATGGAGGACGATGGCATTGGGCCACACACATCTAAATGAATGAGTTCTAGGTCTCCTTTTTCTTTGTTGTCTCTCTTCCCTTGTGCACATCCATTGCATACGCCTTCATGGTCAACCTTGAGTTCTGGTAAACCTGTGACTGCTTTGCATATGTATGGTGGCACCTTGTAGTTGATGTGAGCTAATATTCTATGCCAAATTTCACATGGATTCTCAATGGCGTGGGTCATGGCAGCTTCTGAGTGACCCTTTAGCTTATGCAAGCCACCTTCTTCTTTTCCAATGATGATTTCTTCATTTATGGTCTCTCCTTTAGCACATTGCATTCTGCAACCTTCACTAAAGCTTCCTCAGGGTTATTACCTGTGACCTAGAGCAAGGTCAACAAAACAACAAGCAAGAATAATATCCTTTTGATAATATAAAGCAATAGCACGAACAATCATCACAATAGCTCCTTTATAGCTATCACTTGTAATTTGTCTGAAGCAAAGATTAAAGGTAAGGAATACAATATGAAATGAGGTCAACACTCTCATAGTGTTGTGATCAAACATTCCTCCATGGAAACCTGGAACTAACACACAAGATTATTCCTAGAGGAGGTGTTAGTTGTATCAGAAAAATGATTACGTTAAGCATTTACCTCTATATGCTCACATGCTATCAAGTATGATACTTTACAAAGACTCTCAACTATAGTCATCAACTTGTCATGTGTACCTTTGAATCTTATTAACTTGATTAATCAAACCTGGAGCCTTGTCCTCAGGAGTGAGTGCTTGCTTTTCTTCCAAGTCTCATTCACTCAAGATGACAAGTTCTTTATTCAACCTGTCTTCTGTACTAAGACAATACGTTATCTTGACAGAAGGTTCGGTTAGAGGATAATCTCTATGATCTCAAATTTTAATCCATCTAATACCTTGACTCATAAAAGGTTAGAATGATGCTCATAGCTACAACATGCAACATTGATCAATATAACAAATGGATGCATATCAGAATAATCACACCTGGGTTGCATCATTCCTCTGAATGTGTTGGATCCTGAGATCCTTTTTGATCTATGGCAAGAGATCCCTTCTACTGCAAATACTCTTTAAAGTTTAACCATTTAAGCATGTGTGAGTACATACCTCTGATAGTATTTGCAGATAGTGGCACCATCTAGCAGCAACGGTAATAATTACCAACTCTTAAAAACTTCAAGGGTGATTGCAACTGGTACTACGGTTGCAACTGCAACTAATACTGCAACTGCAACTGGTTCTGAGACTGCAACTGCAACTGCAACTTAGGGTTTTATGAGGAAACCCTAATTTTTCAAACTTTGAATTTTGAAATTATGATCCAGGGGATAGATGCGCTGAGTTGAGGCGAGTAAGCTAGTGCAATCAGATTTCTGAAAATCCAACTTTTACCCCCTCAAACTTGATCTGCAGATTTTTGGACTTGTGCTTCTGGTTTTCTAGTACTTTTGGTACTCTGGTACTTCTGGTACTCTAGTTTTCTAGTTTTCTGGTACTTTGTGAAACTAGGGTTTCACTTTCCAGGAGATCTAGCCACTGAAAAGGTGCGATAAAGGTGCCAAAATGATCCTTGAGGGAGGGTGCACTTTTCTAGATGGTTTTAGGGCTTAAATACCTCACCAACAAAAAGCCCTAATTTGCATGTATGGCAATAGTGATGTTTTTCACTTTTCTCTTGTGAAAAATGCTCTCGTCAGCTTGGCTCTGATACCATGTTAATGTTTAAGCCATTACTATAGTTCTTTGCATTTCAATAGATAACAACAACATAAGACAAGATCACTGAGAAATACACAATTACAAGAGACACAACATTTATCCTAGGAAACCCTCTAGGGGAAGAAAACCCAGCAAAACTTATGTATTATAGATAGCCAATACAATGCCAAGAGATACCTCAAACAAGTACAAAATATCCTCTCCCAAAGATGTCCCTCTCTCTCTCTCTCTCTCTCTCTCCAACTGCAGCTCTGAAACTTGTCTCTCGATGAACAAGTGAGTGTGTGTCTAAGTGAGGCGCTAGCCTCCTTATTTATACAAGTCTGACACGTGTGGGAGTGTCATTTTACTGACAGGGCTGACTTCTTCTTCTGGGTGGTTATAACCACCTTTATTATATTCTGGGGCCTCTTTGATATATTATGGGGCCGACTTCTCTTTCTACCTATTACAATTACATTATGACCAATCCGCAAAAGGGGATTTGGTCCTTTTACAATAGCCGACATGATCAATCCACAATGGGGATTGATCCAATAAATAATATATCAAATAATAATAAGAATACATTTTGCAGTTACATTATTTCAACACTTTTGACACATGAAACAAGATTGGACAAGATTTGTGGAGATTTACTTACATTCCCGTGGTTATGCATAAAATATCCAAAATATTTTTTAAAGCGCAAAAATTATGTGACGTACCTTGGATGAAGCATAAGACATCGTCCACAAATAGTAGATGGGACAGTGATTCAGATCCTGACTCTTCGTAACATCTCCATTATAATCCCCATTTTAATTAATGCTTATGTAGATATAATGTGTGGCTACTGCCAAAGCGATGCAATATGTGAATTGTATTTTGATGTTTTAATAATAAAATGTGATGCCAGCTGCTAAGGGGACATGGACAAGAGATGGGGATTGAATCAATCCACAAGAGGGGGGAGTGTATAGGATAATGGCCAAGAGGGGTCCAAGGGGGAAACACCCATATATATTAATTTAACCCATTTTCCTAAATTTGCTAATTGTATATAAACCTTCCCATTTCTGATTGAGTATTCCCAAATCCAGTCATTGAATACATGTAAGAGGGTGGGTGTTAGTGATCACATCCAAAATTTATTGGGAACATGAGGTTTGAGTACAATTAGCTTGGGGAAGAGTGTGAGTCAAGAAAGGAAATCCAGAAAAAGGAAATTAGTATGGGTGGGTGACAACAGTTTTACACATGGGAGTTTTTGTGCATGGAAAACAAGGAGAGAGAAAGAAACAGAGCTTGGAGAACCATGGAGGGAAAAATCTAGATCATGTTGGAGCGAAATGGAGCTAGAAAAATGAAGAGTTGGGTTGTCAGGCCTAAAGAGTGAACTTGTGTGTGAGTTTTTGTAATACCCCAAGGTCGAGCCCCTGCTGAATTGTAATTTTACTTATAGGCTGGTGAGTCGAGTGATTATAAGCTGAGGAACTTATGTATTTATTAGGCTGGTGAGCCAGATGCCAAGGCCAGGAGCCTGATATTTTGTTTGTATATGTAATTATGTAGATCATTAATAAAAATATAAACACTGTTGTGTGTAGATCGGCCATGAAGAAGAGTTATGGGGGACTAAGCTCCACTAGGTAGGGTAAGGAAGGAGGGGCTAAGTATTTGGGCCTAGGGGCTAAGCTAGGGGGCTTACCTCTAGAGGAATAATATTTTAATATTATTTCCTGAAAACTAAGGTGGACATAATATGTTTTGTTATCATAAGTTCCTGGTGGCCGGGGATGTAGGCTAAATGGAGCGCATGCAGCTCCAGGATGACAAGTGTCGATCTGGGCTCATGTAGTTAAAATATGAAGCGTCAACTGTGTTGTGGGTTCACTTGCCATTCTCGGCCCACTGTCTAACCGTGAACCAGGAGCATCCATCACGGATCTCTGGAACCAGTAACCCATGAGTCAAATCATGTTGGTAGTTTGTTGGTCATTCGGCCATCCTCCGCCTGAGTTCATATGCCATTATTACATCCTCCATCTGAACCCAAGACTTATGTTTCTTCCCTCTCCATAACCTCGCACATATGAGAAACCATTCGAGGAGGGAAAGTTCAAAATGTGTGTCATGTGAACCCGGGTTTATCCACACTACAAATCTGAGTTCGTGCCTTAACCGTTTGGGGTTGTTTCCTTGTGTTCGCCTGAGTTGTGTTGTGTCTTAGTGTTAGGATGCTGCCATTTTCAGTGTCCATAACTATTTCCTATTGATTTTGTCACCTGTATTCTAGCTGAATTCTATTGTAGTATTGCTTAGGATATGAATTGAAGAAGCAGGTTTCCAAGCCTATGAGCAACTCTCCCAGGAGAGAGAGTTTGATGGGAAGTAAGTTCTCTTGGAAAGAAGTCTCGTAGAAGCTACAGTACTCTGAGACTTCTGGTCCAGCCTGTTGTTGAAGCCCAAGGTAAGGGAGGGGTATTAGCCGATGAACTTGTATTAGTGAAGGTGTATCCTCCTGGGGTGGAGCAGGCATGTAGGGAATGAGGGTATGTGGGTTGTGGGTGTAAGTGGCTCCTAGGATAAAAGATCCTTCATGTTGCTTTGTGCAACTTCCTTGTTGTCCTTGCCAAGCCTAGAATTCCCTTGCTCAGTGGAGTTTATTCCCAGCTCGAGGGTGACCTACTGCTAAGAGTGATGAGTAGCACATTCTAAGGCTGGGAGGTTTGTGGAAGGTCTGTACGTAGTTGGTGGATTTACTCCAGTTAAAAGATAAGTATCATTTATGTGTTTAATTATGTATTTTATGCATGTTTGGGTTACTTGAAATGTATCATGTGTTTCCTTTCATGTGGACTTACTATTAATCTCAATTGCATCTGTATGGTAGCAGTAATTATGTGTTAATTTTTTTAAATTCATTAAAATGCATGTTATATATATGTGTGTGTGTGTGTGTGTGTGTGTGTACGATTCTGCGCGGTAGTGTTATCGGCCTGTTGGAAGGCCGGGTTGTTTGGGTAGCGTTATCAGATTTTAGTGAAGTGTCATGTTGGTGGCATTGCCCGGCCTATTAGTGGTCAGGGATGTTATAGTTTCACTAAAACAACAAGTGTTTGTTGTTGGTTTGTTGATAGTTTTCCTAGCAACAATTTCCCTTGAGTTTCTAGCTGAGAGATTCCTCGTTGTTTGTGCCAGAGAGACCCCGATGTAAAATGGGACAGCTGAGGGATATAGATCAGTGAAGAGGTACATTCCTTGGGTTGGACAGGTCAAGAGGAAGAGAACTGGTGTAAAATCAGGATAGTTGTAGGAGAATATCAGTTGGGTTGAGAGTTTTATGAGTTGTGAGTGGACTGTGAGATACCACCCTCTTTTTTGGATTGCTAGCCTCATCTCGGGGGTGACTAACTATTGAGATTTGGAATAGTCAGTCTATGGTTGGGTGGAACATCTGTCCCAAACCATTCCTTGGGTTGGACAGGTCAAGAGGAAGAGAGCTGGTGTAAAATCGGGATAGTTGTAGGAGAATATCAGTTGGGTTGAGAATTTTATGAGTTGTGAGTGGACTGTGAGAGACCACCCTCTTTTGTGGATTGCTAGCCTCAGCTCGAGGGTGAATAACTATTGAGATTTGGAACAGTCGGTCTATGGTTGGGTGGAACGCCTGTCCCAAACAACTGGTTGTTCAATTGTTGTGAAAAGATAAGTGTTTTATCTTGTTGTTGTGTTAAATTATGTGTTTAATTGTTGTGCATGAACTCTATGTATTTGGAAGTGATTTATATGTTGTTGTAACGAGTTGTTTAACTACATTTCATGTTGATTATTAGCATGTTGTATATGCTTCTATTTTTTGGTTATAGACAATACTTAAATATGTTTCAATTGTAGTTGAAAGCTACAAGAAATGAGTTAATTGTAAATGAATTAAATTAGTTAGCAAAAAAATCATTTGAATGTGTATTTCGCACTATAATGTCCCTCGGTTAGGCCAGGGGAACGATACAAAGTGGTATCAGAGAAATTTCATTGAATCTTTGTAACGGGTACATTACAAAGTGGTATCAAAATGGTAAAAGAGAGATTTTTGCGTGGCGTGGCCCAGCTTGGGTGGCTGGGTATGTTACAAAGTGGCATCAGAGCTCAGTTTCCAACATTGAGTCTGCATGGGCCAATTAGCAGAGCGTAGAACTGAAATTTGCAGAGTAAACATGCAAATTGTTTGACATAATGTCGAAATGAGGATGACTGCAATTCATTGGACAAAATTATTGCAGTGGGATTAAAGGAATTTTGCAAATAATTTGGAAGAATTGAGCGAGAAATTAAATGTGAGAAAATTATGTCTCTAACTAAGAATTTTTGGGGCTGCATATGGCCGAAAGTTGAAGTTACAGAGCGGCCATGGTGCCCATGAAAGAATTGAGGCGAAATTGGGCAAAAGCCCCAATTTTCGCCAAATAATTCAAGACAAATTCCATATGCAAGAGGTGAATTTGAAGAGGGTGGAGGGTCGAATTGTATGTACAGACCCAATTTGGATGTATTGAGATTAATTACAAGCTCTAATGGTGGCCACATAACTAATTGTGAAGTTGAGTCTCTTGGGACAATTAACAAAATAAAATAAAAAATCGGATAAAAATTTGGGTATTTTTCAGTACGATGACATCGGCATGATGCGATGACCACGTGTCAGCAGGCGTGAAAGAATGAAATGTACTTACATGGTGGAAAATGAATGGTGGATGGAATGACAGTTGGTAGGTGATGTGGATCCATGTGGCAGGCCATCTGTCAGTTCCACAAGATCGCGGTAAGATTTGAAAAAAAAAATAAGTATGGAGACTTCTCGGATGGACATATGAATAGAAGGTGACAAGATGATGAGTCCATGAATATAGAAAAATGGCTAAGTTTTGAGACTTATCGGACAGACCTATGAAAGGATGCTTATAGAATTAGACATTAGTGACTCCACGACTCCGCAAAGATGGAAAAATGGCTAAGTACCAAGACTCTGGGTGTGAAGAGTATGGAGGTGAAGAGATGCGACTTGCATTCATGATGAATCCATCAATGATGGAGATCTAATCAATAGATGATCATATGGTTGTTGAGTGTTGCTACTGTGTTGAATGCGCTATTGAATAATTCTTCACTATTTTTCCACCATAACTTCAATCGCAAAGCTCATATTGAAGTGAACGAATAGTCGTTGGGGAAGGTTGTGCGGAGTAAAAGAAATATGTCCACCAAGAATTTTTTATTGGGAATTATATCTTCTTCAAAAATGATAGAAGTGAATTCTGTAGCAGCAAAAGAGTGGAAATTTCAACTTGTAATTGTTGTAAATTTCACTCAGAACTCATATTAAGGCAGGAAGACAACCATTGGAAAGTTGTTTCAGAAAATAATTCATTTAAGGGATCAGATTCTAGAATAATGCATTAATATTCTTCATGATTTGAAATGAATCATTACCTATAATATAATTAATATATATATTGCAATATGTTTAATTCTAATAGCAATTATTGCATGCACATTCTTGCAGAATTATAGATACAGAAAAACAGACTTTAGTCCCTACATGAGAACTAGAGACATGGAGGATACTCAAGGGTTTTACAACCATGAAGAAGAAATTGGAGATCTACATACCAGCATGGGTAATGTTGAGACTGAGTCTAATGGGAGAAGAAACAGACAAGATCCTGTAACTATGAGTAGCTTGCAAAAAGAAGTACAGAGATATAGGGCTGATAATGAAAGAATCATGAAGGTTCATGAAGAGATACTTCAAAGTTTGAATATGTTGCACAAGCAAGTTAACAAGGATTCTGGCACCAAGCAAGCAACTCGTGATAGAAAAGTATCATCATCCAGAACCCCTAGCAAAAGGGATGATCATGGAAATGATATGCAGTCACAAAGCATGAGCAAACACCATCATTCTCCAAGGTAATCCACCAGAAGAACTCATGCAAGTTTAGGTTCAGGGAGAAGTCCAAGTGTGTCTCTTGTTCGGAGGCAAAGAAGAAGGTCTGAGGCAGACATCCTACAGGGTGAACTTAGGAAGATCAAGCCACCTAATTTCAATGGTGAACACCGAAAGGGTAAAGAGGTAGAGGCTTGGTTGTTGGAAACGAATAAATATTTCCAGCTGCATGATTACCCCTCGCAGGTAGAAGCTAGAATTTACACCTACCACTTGCAAGGAAAGGCAACCATATGGTGGGATCAACTTAAGCAAGCCAAGAACCTTGATGAGAAAAGGATATCATGGAGGTATTTCAATGGATATTTCCAGGAGAAATGTTTTTCCGAGCATTAATATGAGAGAAAGATGAAAGAGTTCTTTGAACTCAAGTTGGGAACCATGACAATGGAGGAATATGAGAAGAATTTCTTTGAATTGTTGAAGTATGTTGACTTCATAAAATATGAGAAGGTTAAAATCCATAGGTTTCTAAGTGGGTTACCCTCCTTATATAGTGAAAAGATTCAATATGATAACCCCAAGACCTTGGAAAAAATCATAAGGAGAGCAAGGCATCTTTATGAGAAAAATAGAGGAAGGCCAGTCTTCCAAAAGACTTGGAATGACAAGATGAAAGGTAAAAAGGATCAAAGGAAGAAAGGTTTTAAGCCACCCTTTTTCATAAATAACTTCCAAGCAAATATGCAAGGTCAAACAGTCCAAAATGAGCAAAAGAATGAAAATTCATTTGGGAAAAGGCCAAGGCATCAACATGTTCAATGTTGGGGATGTGAGGGAAATCACTTATATCGGAACTTCCCTCACAAAGGAGAAAGAATGAGGATTGTCCACAACATTTAGGAGGCTAAAACAATGGAACACATGGGAGGAATCATGCCAAGGATTTATGCAGCCTTGGAAAACAAACATGCAAAGTATTAATCCCACATGATCGAAGTGGAATGTAAGATTGAAAACCAACCCATAGAAATTTTGAATGATTTTGGAGCTAGCCATAGTTACATAAATGCTAACATTTTTGAAATATTTCACTTGCAAAGAAGTAAACATAATAAATCTCGGTTAGTTCAGTTAGCCATGGGGGCTAAGAGGAAAATCAATGAGTTGGTTAAATATTGTTTGATAGACATGAATGGACTTAGCACAAAGGTAGATGTAAACATCATACCTTTGGGTTCATATGACTATCTAATTGGTATGGATTGGTTGGAAAAATATCATGTTGTCCTAGATTGTTACAACAAGACAACCACACGTCTTGATGAGGAAGGGAAGCAAGGCAAGATTCAAGGCATTCCAAGAGTTATAGTTGTTAGAGAGATTTCAACAATGCAGTTGAAGAAGAGCTTCAGGAAGGGATGTCAGATGTTTGCAACCCATATGGAGGAGGAAACCAAAGACAAAGTGGCAAGCATTGAATACCATCTGGTCTTGAGGGATTTTGAAGATTTTTTTAGAGAAATTCCAGGGTTACCACCAAAGAGAGACATTGATTTCTCTATTGATTTGGTGCTAGGAACTACCCCAGTATCCAAGACACCATACAAGATGGGTACCCCAGAATTGAAGGAATTGCATACACATCTTGAAGAGTTGTTAAAAAAGGGGTATATACGCCCAAGTGTGTCACCTTGGGGAGCCCCATTTCTTTTTGTGAAGAACAAGGATGGAATCTTGAGGTTGTGTATTGATTTCAGGAAGCTTAATAAGGTTACCATAAATAATAAGTATCCTTTGCCCAGAATTGATGATTTATTTGATCAGGTGAAAGGTGCAAGCATATTTTTGAAGATTGACTTGAGATTAGGCTATCATCAAGTGAGGATAAAAGAAGAAGACATCATTCCGAACAATATATGTGCATCATGAATTCACGATAGTTCCATTTGGAATATAAAATGCCCCAACAATATTTATGTGTTTTATGAATGGAGTGTCCAGGGAGTAACTTGAAAAGTTTGTAATTGTGTTCTTAGACAATATACTCATCTACTCTAAATCCGAAGAGGAACATGAGCAACATTTAAGAATGGTGTTGCAAGTTTTAAGAGAGAATAAATTGTATGCTAAGCTAAGTAAGTGCATCTTTTATTAAAAGAAGATTCACTACTTGGGGCATATAATATCAACAACAAGGATAAAAATTAATCATGAGAAGATATATGCCCTTAGAGGATGGTCAGTGCCAAAGAATGTGACATAGGTCAGATCATTCATGGGTATTTCCAGTTACTACTAAAGATTCATAAAAGGATTCTCAAATATTGCAAGTCCAATCACTTCTTTGCAAAAGAAGGGAGTGGAATTTGAATGGACTTCCAAGTGTCAAGAGAGTTTTCAATAGTTGAAGGGAATATTGACAAGTGCACCAATATTGAAGATTGCAGATCCAAATGAAGATTTTTTTGTGTGCACTAATGCATGCAAGGAAGGACTCGGTGGAGTTCTTAGTCAAAGGGACCATGTGGTATGCTATGAATCCAGAAAATTAAAAGAGCATGAGAGGAATTATGTTACACACGACTTGGAGTTAGCAACAATTGTACATGCATTGAAAATGTGGAGGCATTACCTTATGGGTAAGAAATTTGAGCTAAGGGCAGACCATTGTGGTTTGAAGCATTTGTTTGGACAACCAATACTAAATGATAGACAAACTAGATGGCTGGAATTTTTGAGTGAACATGACTTTGAAATTAAGAATATAAAGGGAAAGGAAAATCAAGTGGTTGATGCACTCAGCAGGGGAGCTCATGAAGTGCATATTGCAACCATTAGCATGTACAAGAAAGATCTGAAAGACAAAATTATTGCAACAACAAATTCAGATCAACACTATGTGAAAATAAAAGAAGCATTACAAAAAGGTAATTTTCAACAGAAATTTAATTATTATGAGCTGAAAGAAGAAAAAATTCTCATGTACAAAGGTAAGGTGTATGTGTTGAGTTGGTGGATAAATTGACTAAAGAAACACATTTTATTCTATTAAGGACCACACACAAGGCAAGAAATATTGCAGAAATTTATATGAGAGAAGTTGCTAGGCTACACAGAGTTCCTAAGGCAATAGTTTTAGATAGAGATCCAAAGTTCACATCTAATTTTTGGAAAGGTTTGTTCAAGGGCTTTGGAACAAATTTAAATCTTAGTACAACATATCATCCAAAGTCAGATGGGAAAACAAAAAGGAATAACAGAATAATTGAGGACGTGCTTAGAATGTATGTGATGGATCAACCATCAAAGTGGGAAGATTATATTCATTTAGTTGAATTTTCATACACCAATGGGTATCATGCCTCATGAAAATGAGTCCATTTGAGGCATTGTATGGTAGAAAATGTAACACTCCAGTGAGTTGGGATAATCTAGTAGAAAGAGTTGTTGTTGGGCCAGAATTGTTAAAGGAAATGCAAGATCAGACGGAAAAGATAAAGAAGAATTTAAAGGTTGCCCAAGATAAGAAGAAAATTTATCTAGATAAGAACAAATTTTTCAGATATTTTAAAGTGGAATAACATGTGTTTTTGAAAGTGAAGGCAAAGAGAAGTTTGCTAAGATTAGGAAGTTGTCTGAAGTTGGCAGCAATATATTGTGGGCCTTTTGAAATATTAGAAAAGATAGGGCCAATTGCATTCATGTTAGCATTCTCTGCATCTATGAGAGTGCATAATGTATTTCATGTGTCATTGTTAAAGAAAAATGTTACTGATCCTAATCACATAATTGATTGGAATGTGATTCAGGTGGAGCGCAAAGGGGATTTCCGGGTGGAACCAATACACATCCTAGACCGGAAATTCAAAGTGCTCAAGAACAAAGCCATAGGAATGGTAAAGGTTCAATGGACATGTTACGGTCCTGAAGATGCTACATGGGAGCATGAAGAAAACATGCGAGCATAATACCTGCATTTTTTTTACAGTTTTGAAGAAAACATAGTGCAAGACTCCATTTTGAGCAGCTAAAATTATGGAACCACGTCTCTGATTCCTAGCCAATTGTGTTGGGGACCTTGATAAAAGAATTGATCATTCCTTGGGTTATCCTTGATAAACTTATGGTACATCCCTTGGGTTATCCCTGATAAACAGATGGTAGATCCCTTGGGTTGTCCCTGATAAATGAATGAAGCATTCATTGGGTCAGCGAGTTGAAAGGAACATGAGATTTTGGTTGGAGTTGATGATGTTGGAGTTGTTAAATTGCAGAATTTTATTTTCTAAGTATTGTGATGTAATTTTCATATATATGTATATGTATATCGGTATAAAGTGCACCAAGGATGACACACAATTGTAGGGGAGGGGTAATGTAACATCCCCACTATAATCCCCATTTTAATTAATGCTTATGTAGATATAATATGTGGCTATTGCCAAAGCGATGCAATATGTGAATTGTATTTCAATGTTTTAATAAAAAAATGTGATGTCAGCTGCTAAGGGGACATGGACAAGAGATGGGGGTTGAATTAGTCCAAAAGATGGGGGAGTGTCTAGGATAATGGCCAAGAGGGGTCCAAGGGGGAAATACCCATGTATATTAATTTAACCCATTTTCCTAAATTTGTTAATTGTATATGAACCTTCCCATTTCTGATTGAGTGTTCCCAAAGCCAATCATTGAATACATGTAAGAGGGTGGGTGTGAATGGTCACATCCCAAAGTCATTGGGCACATGGGGATTCAGTACAATCAGCTTGGGAATAGTGTGAGTCAATAAAGGAAATCCAAAGAGAGTACATTTGTATGGTTGGGGGACAACAGTTTTACATAGGGGTTTTTTTGTGCATGGGAAACAAGGAGAGAGCAAAAAACGGAGCTTGAAGCTAATGTAACCATGGAGGGAGAATTCTAGAGCATGATGGAGCATAATTGGAGCTAGAAAACTGAAGAGCCAGGTTGTCAAGCCTGAAAAGTGAACTCGTGTGTGAGTTGCACTAAAACAACAAGTGTTTGTTGTTGGTTTGTTGATAGTTTTCCTAGCAAAAATTTCCCTTGAGTTCTTAGTTGAGAGATTCCTAGCTGCCTATGCCAAAGAGACACTGATAAATTAATGGGATGTATTCAGTGAAGGGGTACATTCCTTGGGTTGGACAGGTCAAGAGGAAAAGAGTTGATGGAAAATCAGGATAGCTATAGGATAATATCAGTTGATTTGAGACTTTTATGAGTTGTGAGTGGACTATGATAGACCACCCTCTTTTGTGGATTGCTAGCGTCATCTCAAGGGTGAATTACTGTTGATATTTGGAACAATCAGTCTATGGTTAGGTGGAACGTCTGTCCCAAGCAGGTAGTTGCGCAACTATTGTGAAAAAATAAGTGTTTTATCTTGTTGTTGTGTTAAATTATGTGTTTAACTGTTGTGCACGAACTCTGTGTATTTGGAAGTGATTTATATTCTATTTTAATGAGTTGTTTAAATGCATTTCATGTTTACTATTAGCATGTTGTAGATGCTTCTATTGTGTGGTTATATAAAGTAGCTAAATATTTTTCAATTTGTAGATGAAAGCTACATGAAATGAGTTAATTGTAAATGAATTAACTTAGTTGGCAGAAATTTCGTTTGAATATGTATTCTGCATCGTAATGTCCCTCGTTGGGCCGGGGAAAGATATGAAGTGGTATCAGAGAAATTTTGTTGAGTCTTTGTAACGGTTATGTTACAAAGCGGTATCATAACAAAAAAAGAGATATTTTTTCATGGCGTGGCCCAACCTGAGTGGTTGGGTATGTTACAAAGTGGTATCAGAGTAATAAAAGAGAGATTTTTGTGTGGCGTGGCCTAGCCTGGGTGGTTGGGTGCGTTACATACTTTAACTCTCGTCGGCCTTCATATGATCTTTGTGTCAACAATCATTCTGCTTAGGGCCTCTGTGTTGAGAAGGAAAAGGAAAGATGATTATGGGATACCTTGGCATAAACCTCTAGTCACCCAAAAAAAGATGGAAGGAGAACCATTTATTAACACAATAAAGGAGTTCGAGGAGACACATCCCATTATCAAGTTTACCATGGAGAGATTCATGCCCATTTTTAAGAGAACCAACCTTAAGAAATTCTAGTTTACTGTGTCGTAGGCCTTGGAAAGGTCAACCTTCAAGACTATTGTTGATTGTTTTAGAGTTTTGATGGAGTGAAGGGCCTCTTGGGATATAGAGACCACATTGTAGATTTGTATACCGTGCAAGAATCTGAATTGTTCCTATGAGATAACATCACTCATGACAGACTTTAGAAATTTCACAATAATATTTTCTATCAACTTGTATATTATGTTACAACATGCAATTGACCTGTAATCCTCGAAGGATAGACCCTCTTCTTTGGAATTAATACCAGGAAGGTGGAGTTGAGAGCTCCAGGAACCTTACCAGATGAATTGGACTCCCTAACTACTTTTAACATGTCCTCTTTTAAAACATCGTAGAAAACCAGAAACAATTCCACCGTAAGTCCATCAGGTCCCGGGATTTTCCCTTTTTTCATCGAGGAAAGAGCACCAAGGACTTGAACTTTCGTCACCTCCTCATCCAAGGATTTGTTCATGTCTTCAATAATGATCGGGGGGAATACTGAGAGAACATCTAGTATCTCATTTATTGGGCATCCTTTCTTCTCCTTGTAAATTTTTTGGAAGTATCGAACACCTCTACTTGCTAAGTCTTGAAAAGAGCGAACCATGTCTCCAGAGACCAATTGAATTTCCCATATGAAGTTTATGTTTTTCATGTAGTTGGAATAATGATGGAAGAAATTTTTGTTTCCATCACCTTCTCTCAACCATATATCTCTACTCTTTTGTCTCCATATAGTTTCTTCATTTAGCAAGATAGTATGCCTACGAGTCTCCAATTTGCACAGACAAGTGAAGTCTACTTCTGCGAGCGGGTCAACTGAAACCTTTGTAAAAACTTCTCCAATGTTTGCTTCCACTTCCTTTAATTCAGCCTACATTCATTCTTTAAAATTTGTACTCCACCCTGCATTGTTTTTTTTACATGTATTATGTTCTCTACAAACTTATGTATATATCAAGAGGGTGACACTGCCGAGAGACAGATTCACTGTCCCTTAATGATTTCTTTAAAACCATAATCCTGAAGCCATGTTGGATTGAAATTAAAAGGGGCTAGCGGATTGATTGGACCCTAATCCATTTGGAAGACGATAGGGAGGTGGTCGGAAAGGCCACCATAAGAAACCCATGACTCGAAAAGAAAAGGCTTGGATAGAAGATCATATAACACCATAAAAGGGTCTAGGAGTTTACAAATTTCCGCATCCCATGTCTGAAAATTCCTCCACATGGGAACTAACTTGATGGGTTCCACGTTAACCAACTTCAGCTTCTCGAAGAAGGATGTAAAAAAACTATTGAGATTGTATAGACGAATCGTTACACCCCATATTTCCTTGGAGGACATGGTTTAATTGAAATCTCCCACAATGAGAGTTAGTGGATTTCCTATAACCTTCAAATCTACCAAGTCATCCCATAATAATTCACGATTCATGTATGGACCATATACGTTGACGATTACAATACCGAGACCAAATGATCTATCCTCCAACTGAATGGAAATGGTTGAGTTGTGTGAATACATTAAGAGAGAATTATAATAAAAGCTCCAACCTATGAGTAATCCTCCTAAGTGTCCATTTACATCCAAAGTGAAGAAAGACCAAGACTTCAGGGCTCAAAAAAGGACCTTGCTCTTAAACTATCAACCATTGTTTCTTGAATTAGAATTACATCTAGACAGAAGCTCTAGACAGGCCGTTAGAGAGAAATTTATTTGTGGGTGCCCCCTAGCCCTCTGGCGTTGAAAGAGAGGATTTTCATGGGGGTACCCTCTTGGGGGATTTACTTGCTCCAAGGGACCTCACTATAGTTGACTGAGTACCTTTAATAATATCATGTGCTTCATTTTGTTATGCTCTAAGGAGATAGGACTTACAACCTATCAGGTTGTGGGCGGGAGCATCCAAAGCAAGACCACCCACCAAAGAGGATTCCTCCTTCTTGGTTTTAGACCTAAGAGAGTATATGTTCACCTATTTTGGGAGCCTTGAAATAGAGAAGGGAGGAGAGCCATCCAACGA
>JZKD02S1789488.1:62415-74279 GCA_000966675.3 Picea glauca | reverse complement strand
TTTCCATGGGAAGGAGAGGGGGAGGACTGAAATTCAAAACCACTAAGATACATACCTAAATCCTTTTGTAGAAGGTCTGGCACCTTCGATTCCTGAGATTCCTTTGACCATGATGCGTTGATGAATCCTTCCAATGTCAGAGGTTTGGTTGAATCTTTTTAACTTGGACTAACTCTTTTCGCCTTTGCATGAGCATGTCCATATTTTTTTACACAAATTTTTTGACCTTCTCCATTTGGGGACATGGTCTACTACAATGGGTATGAAAATGGTCCACCTCATGGCATGAATAACAATGGAATGAAAATTTCCAATAGTCAATTTTTTGAACCCACTTCTGATCACCCATAACCATGCCCATTTCTTCCAATAATTCATCATGTAAGTCAACTTCAACTAGAATACATTCCCACCACCGGTCCAGGTTGGATTCCCATGAAGAATTCAAACCACAAAAAGTACCAATTTTGTTCCCTATAGCATGGAGGAGGGGTTCATTCCAAAATTGCAACGGTAACCTAGGAAAACTAGCCCACACATGATTATGGAGACTAGAGAATGGAGGGGGTCGAAACGTACATCCCATTTCTGTAGAGAGAGTCCAGAAGGGCCCCAATGCCAATTCTTGTGCAAAATTTTCTTCACATCACCCTTGGAAGCGAATTTGAAGCAGATCCATCCTCTAGGGAGAATATGGAAGGTTGGGGCATAACCTAGCTCCAATTGCTAGTAATCTTGAATCCACTAGAGAGCGTGGGGCATCTGAAAATCTTCCCACAATATCTAACCACAAGGGTTTTTCTGTAGAGAGAGGGGATTTCTTCCAGGGATACATCCTACCTGACTACCATTATAGACTTAGTGCGTCGAGATGTAATACACCTACATGAAGAGGGTTTTCTGCTTGTTTCCTAAGAGATAGAGACCAAGGGATATCGCGACAGGAGGGAAGGAGGTAACACCTAAGTCACCCAGGGAGAGGGGAGAGAAGAGACCATCAAGGAGACGAGAGGAGGGGTAAGGGAGTTCTGCAAGGGAACAAAGGATGGAGAAAGACAAGGAGGCGAAGAGGGGGTGCCTCGGGAAACTCCAGAACCGAAAATGAGGGGGGAGGATCCCGAGCCTCCCCTATACCTTCCATCTTTCCACCAAGGGCGGTCGATGGTGATCCATGGTGCAGAGGTATAGGGGAATGAATTCTCTGTTGAATAATGAATTCAGATTCCAAAGGGAAGATAGACTCCTCGCCTAGGATATATTTCTCGTAATATAACAACTCAACTTCCATTTAAAATTGAATACGAAAAGGTCCCACATGTGGCCTCAAATAAAAGTGGGTGTGATCAGATCAACAAAGGCATGATAAGCAAAGAGATCGAGGAGGTGATGAAAGGGCTTGGGAGAAAATCCACCTGGAGAAAACATCCAAAAACATAGAGACATATCTAGATACACCGGGAAAAAGGGGGAGAAGGAGGGTCATCGGTTGGCCTAATTGTAGGCCTGAGGGAACTAGAGGCCCTTCACATTAAACATTAGTCCAATCTGAAGAAAAAACCGCAGAGCCCCAGGGGTGATGGAGGTTATTGTAAATAATCTAATTTTTTTATTGAAGAAAAAATATTTTTTCATTAATTAAAAAGTTAATTTTTATTTTCTTTTAATATGGATTCTTTCAAGTTAGTGAGAAGATTTTAGAGATTCATACTTATTTTATGAATATAAAATCTCTCTTAATTTTAATAATTTTTAAAATAACAAATTTAAATTGTTTGGATATATTTTTAAATAATATTTAACTTTTAAAAGTTTTATAGTATTTAAAAAAAAATTATAACTTTTTAAGTAAATATTTTTAACCTATTTAAAATTTGAATTAATATTTTTTTGAAAAAATAAAAATTAGTAATTATTTTTAAAAGAAAAAGTAAATTAACCAAATAACAAAATTTAATTTTTTTTTCTTCTATCTCAATTAATATTATTAAAAACATTAATAACTAAAATATACATTATTAATAATTAATTGATTTCCATTTAAAAGTGATATAGGAAAGTAGAGAATATGAAATGCAAACCTTTATTTCTATTTTTTCTAGCTTATGTTCATTGCTAGTTGAAGAGTTTGGATGTTATTTAAATAATATATAAAAGTTAGTCTAGATCCTTGAAAATCTGAATTTATCCTTGAAAATCTGAATTTATTGAATGATGGAAGGAGTTGCGATGGAGGGAGGAGCTGGTTAGGAGTTCCTTATCTGGTGTGCTTTGGGAAGGGTGAGGGAGTACAATATTCTCGATAGAAGTGTTAGGCTCACAATGGTGGCAGGAGACTTGGATGCGGCAGTAGAAGCGATTAAAGATCATGGAAAAGAGAAATCATTTAAGGAGGCGGTGATAAGCGGGTCCAACAAGCCTCCAACAGACGTCACGATGGTGGGGATAGACAATAGTCTATCTATATAAGAAAGAAAGAAAGAAAGAATTTTTAATGTCCACGAGGCTAAAAATAGCCTATGGGACAGATTGTTTTTCCATCTTCCTTTTGTGTTCGGCCCTTTTCCTGTGAAGTTTTACAATAATCGCTCCCAGCTTCTCAACAAACTCTTTGCTGAATAGATTATCCCAAGAACTAGCTACCAGAATACCTGCATAATTTTTCCTGCTGTCTTTGAGGGCCTCACATTCTAAAATGAAATGTTTTTTTGTTTCCATTTTTCCGAACGAGCACAAAATACATACTCTTTCTTCCCACCTTTCTTTTGGTCTTTTCCAGCACCCTGTTTCACAACGGAGTTGATGAGAATTAGTCCTTAGTTGAGCAATAAGAATTTTAGATCTCCAAGAAATATATGACCAACCTTCCATTGTAGTAGGCATGAGAAAAAAAACCGAAAGGAGACTAAAAAATGATTGTCTGGCCAAGACCATGGAGAACCCATGATACGAGGTCACAACACCCCTGATAGGGAGCTACATTTAGTACATGAAGGAAATTCTTGGGAATTTGGCCCTCGAAAAAAGAGTTAATGGTATGGGTACAATCGAGATGGAAAGTCAAAGGAAAAATGGACCCTAAGTTGGAATTCAAATGTTTCTTTACAATATTTTTTTCATGTACTAAAGACATAGACAAAGTCTTTCACGAGGGACTCTACTTTTCTAATTCAGCGGGTCAACATATGAGGTATTGGATATAACGTTTCTCCTCAGAGAAAGAGGATTATACAGTAGCTCTGGTATGGATCATATTATATTCCTTATCACAAGAGTTATGGCATATGGAAACACTAGTAGGTGTAGGAAACACTCTTGGATCCTTTGTAAAACTTTATGAGATCACTAAGATAGTAAGGTATACCTTTTACACAAGGATCTGTGTGTATATGAACATGGCAAGAGCCCTACCATAATCAATCATCATTTCCTACTAAGACGAGGAATGGACACAGACCATAGATTACGAGCATAACTCGTTTAGATGTTGAAAATGTCATGAGCACGACCACCTATTCATAGAATTATGCTCTTAGAATGCAACATAGACAACAAACAAGGGAAAAGAAGAGGTGAGTGAGGAAGGTTTCGTAAAGATCCCCATCAAAAGAAAGGTGGGCCAAAAAGGAAACAAACCCACAGGGGAAGCCTCCAAGAAGGATTCAAACAATTTTCATGCATTAGCAACATAATATCACAAGGGGGAGCACCCAAAAGGGGAGACATCAGAAGTAGAGAAGGGAAGAGAGACGGAAAAATGAACCGAATTCAAGCAAGAAGAGATCCAAAAATGTCACCACACAGAACAAAGCATTGTAATCTCCCCAACTTCAGCAAGAGAGATTAACATGCAAGATATGGAGGATAACGAAGATTCTCATAAAGAACCAAAGAAGGAGGATAACACACAAAATACAGAACTAGAAGATATGGAAGTTGATATCAAGGCACTAGTAGTAGTTCATTGCGAGCAAGATATCAACAAAATGCAAGCGGGATAACTACGTAAACTTCAAAGGGACTTAATCAAAGGAAATAACAAAGGCCTCGACCAAGAAAATTTGGCCTTGTCCTCATGAAACCTAGGAATCAAAATGAACCCGATGAAGACCCCCAAAAAATTAGGGGGGGGGGAGAAGAAAAATGGATGCAAGCCCCAAAGGCAGATCCTAGAAGAAACATGAGCTCTACTCATCGACTCTAGTCAAGTAGTGGGACACCCAAATAAGTACTTTTTACCCCAACCCAAATGTTAATTATGAAATTTTTTTCCTGGAATATGAGGGAATTAAATGCATTACCAAAACAAAGAATTGTCAGGAAAAAAATAGAACAAGAAAAACCAGATATGGTAATGTTGCAAGAAACTAAGTGTGATAGCAACAATATGAGAAAAATAACAAGAAAAATCTAGAAATATTGTGAAGTGGAATGCATCGAAGCCGAGGGGGCCTAAGGGGGACTACTCATCCTCAAGGATCCAAGGAATGTGAAGATAGAAGTGGTTTCTCAGTCCAATAGTGTTATTACGTTCCATTATAAAAAATTAGGATCGATTGAACAGTGTTATGTTTCCAATGCCTATGGTCCTCTGAAGCCCACAACGAAAAGGGACTTCCTTAGCGAGATCTCAAACCTAGGATTGCTACTGAAAGATCAACAATGGATCCTAGGGGGGGATTTCAACTTATAAAATCCCTGGAAGATAAGAATGGAAGAGTCCGCTGGATGGATACAGAAAATCAGGATTTCAAGGAGCTAGTAGATAAATTACGCCTTATCTATATCCTCTTGAAAGGGGGATGGCACACATGGAGAAATATGAGAAGAGATATAGCCCATGTAGTTGAATGTTTAGATATATTCTTGGTCTCAAAAGCCTTCTATAATTCAAAACAAGCTATCTCAGCGAATATCTGGCCATTTTATGGATCAAATCACTGGCCCATTTCACTCAGCCGAGATATCAGTATGACTCAACACCCTAAACCTTTCAGATTTGAAAAGTTCTGGCTACTCCACCCTGATTTCAAGCAGAGAGTCATAGAATGGTGGTCAGAAAAAACAAAATCTTTATGGAACTAAGATGTATCAATTTCAACAAAGATTGAAACACACCAAAAATTGCATCAAGAAATGGAATAAAGAAGTCTTTGGGAATATCCTAGAGGAAAAGAGAAAATCGAAAGTAGATATGGAGAGAGTCCAGGAACAAATAATCTAGGATGGCCATTCCCAAGAGCTCCAAAGTAAGGAGGATCAACTTTGTTTAAATCTTGATGAGAGAGACAAACAAGAAGAGATCTTTTACCGCCAAAAATCCAAGATTCAATGGCTCCAGAAGGGGGATAGGGATACTAAATTCTTCCATAACTCTCGGGACAAGAGAAAGAATCAAAATCAGATCTATTCTTTGCAGGTGAAAGAGGGGGAGATATTGGAAAGGCATGAGAAGATAGAAAATGATCTAATAAGTTGAGCATAGCAAGCCACTCAAGGGAGATTATGATATGAGAGGTATGCAACCACCCAACCGAAAAATAAATATGAACTCGGGTTATATTCCACCCTCTCTCAATCTATGAATGTTGTTAAGTGTTGTTGTATTTTTGTTTTTTTCCTCTCTTAGGGGAATCTCGACTTTAGCCCTTGTCGATCTCAATGATAGCCCTAACTAGGATGCATGAGTTAGATGGACAGGAACTATATGAAAAACTCAAAAAAACTTATTATTCCGGGCAACAGTTTGGTTTCCTTTTTAGGAGAGCCCCCCGAACTATGGATGTAATATTTTGTATATTCCTGAATAGAAATCTATAGACTTTTTTTTTGCTTAATAAGAATTCTGAATTTAGTAAATAAAGGAAAAGAATCATAATAAAGTGTACAACTGTATTTTAAGTTTTTATTCTAAGCTTCTCACACACTTAATAAAGCTTATGTTTAAAACGAATTTACATCACACATCCCCGTACTGTGCCATTTCCACTTTTTATTCCGTGGAAGAATAAACATAAAAAAGAAGCCCCCGTCGTGATTCCTGAGGCTGGAATTATTGGGATAAAGTTTAATACTTTGTTTGAGGGTCTCTTTCCGACTTTGACTACTTTATCGCGAGGAAGTTATCTTTGTTAAAGAAAAGCCGGATCTTATCTTTGTTAAAGAAAGCAAGATGCTTCTGCAAGGAGACACAGTCCCTGTAAAATGGCTTTTTTTAATTACCACTACAACAAAATAATGGCGTAAATGGAATTTCGTATCTCGAAAAGTTGATTTATCAGATGGAATTTCATATATTCAAAGTCGATTTATCAAAATATTCCACACGGTACACTAGACATCATAATTACTGATTGAGATAATGCTCTGAAAGCGTTCGTTGGATTCTCTCTTCCCTTCATTGAATTATTCCACGCTGAAGTTAAATATGAGTGGGCGGCCATTATTGTTGTTTGTCTTCTCCGCCTGTACTCTGCAAACAAGTTTGCTCCTGTTACGATCGGGCTTTGTTCTTCCTGCAGTCGCGAGGCACTCGAGCAGCCGTCGTTGCTCGACTGTAATCCACAGTCACGTGCAGCTGTAATCCATAGTCACGTGCAGATCATATTATTTTGTTTCGAGTGAGTTATTTGAGGCGACGACGGGGTTGATGAGAATAGAAGAATGAAATGGGACGGGGCGCCATTTATAGTGGGCTATATTCTATTTCTACTGCTGTCTCCGGGACTGTTTTTTCAGCTTCCAGGGAAGCATCGCCCTGTAGAATTCATGAATTACAAAACCACCATTCCCTCCATTATTGTTCACTCTGTTATGTTTTTTCTCCTCTACATCTTGTTCATTGTCGGGCTTAAAGTGCATATACCTCTCTCAATCTGATCATGCAATAATATTCACCGCAAGTTTGTTCTTGTAAATATATCGTTTAATGTAAGACTTACTTGACAGGCTTGAACTTCTTTTGGTTTTGTAATGGAAGCTTTCGTTGCTGAATTGTGAATTGTAGCCCTGTGACGATGCTGATCTGATTTTGAAATAATGAAAATAAGTAATAAATGGTACATGTTGATTTCTATCTATGTCAAGTTAAAATACGACTGTGTGATTAGATATCATTTTCCGGATTAACTTATTTAGTGTAAATTATGTTGATTTCTATCTATGTCAAGTTATGATCTGATTTTGAAATAATGAAAATAAGTAATAAATGGTACATGTTGATTTCTATCTATGTCAATTTAAAATATGACTGTGATTAGATATCATTTTCCGGATTAACTTATTTAGTGTAAATTATGTTGATTTCTATCTATGTCAAGTTATGATCTGATTTTGAAATAATGAAAATAAGTAATAAATGGTACATGTTGATTTCTATCTATGTCAAGTTAAAGTTAAAATATGACTGTGATTAGATATCATTTCCTGGATTAACTTATTTAGTGTAAATTATGTTGATTTCTATCTATGTCAAGTTAAAATATGACTGTGATTAGATATCATTTTAGGGATTAACTTATTTAGTGTAAATCATTAATTGTTTATAAAAATATCATTACATAAAATGTATAGATGATAACAGTCTTTCCTGAATTATTTATGCTATTGAAAAAATTGGATGGTTGCGTGAAAAAATTTAACAGAGAAAACCAGCAATTATATTCAGGTTATTAATGTATTAGTGACATTGCATTAGTGTTTGTATTGAGTGTTGATTTACTTTTTTTCATTAAGAAAAAAGTTTAGAATTTACACTATTTATGATGATGATTAAATTCTACTAAAACCAAACTGAATAATGATTAAATGGACAATTTTCATGAGATAATTTTTTTATTTATTTAAAAGAAAATTGAAATTTTAATAATATTTTATTAAAATAATAAGTAAAATAAAATAATTTAATGATAATATCATTAAAATATGTAAAATAAAATTATTTAATATCATTATCACTATTTATGATGATGATTAAATTCTACTAAAACCAAACTGAATAATGATTAAATGGACAATTTTCATAAGATAAGATAATTTTTTTATTTATTTAAAAGAAAATTGAAATTTTAATAATATTTTATTAAAATAATAAGTAAAATAAAATAATTTAATGATATTATCATTAAAATATGTAAAATAAAATTATTTAATATCATTATAATTAATTTGAATACTGATTTCAAAATTGTTTACATAGTTTTAACATAGTTTATTCAGTTTAAAAATAATTATCCAATTATATTTATTATTTTATTATATAGGAATAACTTCATATTTATATTTAGCTATGTTTTTTAATTAATTTTTTAACATAATTTTATCCAATATATAAATAATTATCAAATTATATTTATTATTTTATTATATAAGAATTACTTTATATTTAGTTATGTTTTTTTATTAATTGTCCTTTCAAGTATAGATCATTTGATAATAGAGTATATTTTTAAGACACTCCTTGTATTGCATGTAGGTCAAAGTAAATATATCTAAAAATTATAATAATAAAATTATAATAATCATAATCTACCTCTTACAAATTCTATTAGAAAAATGTTTTTTATTAATTATTTTTATTAGTTTTAAAATATAATAATAATGTTTTTTATTAATTTTAATATGTAATGATAATTTTTATCTTATTGGAAATAATAAAACATTTTTAAAGAAACTTAATGTTTTTTATTAGTTTTAATATGTAATAATAATCTTCATCTTATTTATTGGAAATAATGCAACATTCTTCAAGAAGCTTACTCATCAAAATTAATAACAGAGATATTGTAACATGGATAACCCCAATGTCATTATATATAAACTCATAATATGTATATTTAAAAAAAAAAATTCATATTATTAAAATCATAAATGAAGCTAACAAAATATAAGAAAAGAATAACAAGTTCATCTTACACATAGTTATGGATTTCTTAACATTTTATTATAAAACATCCTGTGCTTTCTTAAAATTATACAAATCACACCAACATATTTATCCATTTTAATATTTATTTATCAATCCATTTTAATATTGATTTATCATATATATCCATTTTAATATTGATTTATCAAGCTCGGAGGGATCACGGATCACGGTGCAATTAGTGAAATTATAACAAGACACTAACATAATTTCATATTTAGTGAAATTATAAAAAGCACTAACATTATTTCATATTTGTGTCTAAGTATGCTTGGTATGTTTTAATAAGTAATGGAAATCTTGATCTTATTTATTGGACATTTCCCCTTGAGCATAGTACAATCTTCTATAATATTGTTTCAACAATTTGTTGTTGATGTGCAGCTATTAAATCCCATTAACTCTAAGTGGCTAGTAATAACAACCCTCCACACAAATTTAGAAGTATAAACTCAAGCAACATGAAGATGAGGTCAAATTTGATCATTAAGTAATATGAATGTGTAAGTGGAAGGGTGGAAAGATTAATTATGGTAAAAAAATGTAATTGTTATAATTATTAAATGACATATTCATCACACTTTTCTTCATTAACTTTAACTAGAACTCTATGAAATCTGCTCTACTAACCCTAGCCCTATTTTAGCGTTGCTCCTGCTTTGCTTGAGGCCATTAGGCCTGCAATCATGTCAAGAGGCTCTGACCCTCCTCCTAAATTTGATATCGATGCCATTACTTTCAAAAAATTGATCAATTCTCTTAGAAAACTTGCTTCCAAACCAAACCCACTTGTGTTTTGTCACAAAACTTGACCAGATTCCAAAAATCAAGCTCCATCATGTATCGGTTAAATGCAAGGTGTTGGCATTTGCGGAAAAATGATTAATTAGACAATTCATGGGCCTCTGGCCTTCTCCATATTAAATGGAGACCCGTTTGACAAGGGATTGGGTTCCTTTAATCAAGGGTAGACTCAACCACTTCTTCTAAGGTAATGGTTACTATATGTTTTTCTTCGAGTTTAAAGAGGACAAAGATCTAATTTTCCAAAGCGGCCCATATTTTTACGGATCTACGGGAATGTACTTGAATCATTGGACACATGATTTCGATCCAGAAGTCATTGTTCCCTATGTTGTTCCTATATGGGTGCATCTTTCCCATGTCTCTCTCCATTGCTAAGGATATGATGCCCTCAAATGTATAGGTGACTCCCTGGGTAAATATATCGACAAATTGGAGCCAAGGACGTAAATATATGCCCGCACAAGGATTTTTGTTGAAGTAAACCTAGAGAAAGGGCTTCATGAAGCCATTAAATTATCCCTTGATGCATGGAACTATGTTTAGCAACTTGACTATGAGAAACTTCCTTTGAAGTGAAAATCTTGCATGTGAGTATTGCCATTTTGCAAGAAATTTCCCTAAGAATTCACAAGGGAATAACTTATCTGGAAAATATTAGAGGGATGATTGGAAACCTGTAAAAAAAATAGTGAACAATGGCAAAGGCTCGAGCCAAAGTTATATTTATTCAAACCCCAATCACTCTATGCTCTATTGATCTATCCCAAAGGATTCCTTCATCATCAAACCCTAGGGAAACTTAGAAGCCTCAAAACAATGAAAGATAGTCTGAACCCTATGTAGAAACTACAAATAGATATGAGGCTTTGGTTGGAGGTTTTAGTGAGAAATAAACAAAAATAACTTACAAGTCACAAGATACTTTGGACCCAAATCACTTTCCGCAAACTTCCCACTTTCTAGAGCCTACCCCCCAAGAACTAGAGGAAGACACCGATGGAGAATATTACAACAAGGATGATCTTTCTTTGGAACACCAACTAGTCCCTCACGAGAAAATTGTCACTAGAGGGAAATCGTGACAAAATTTGGAAGATAGAGAAATTCAAGAAAAAACTAGTAGGAAATCAGGCAAAAAATCAAACCAAGACACGAGGCCGGAGGAGAATTAAATCAGAGAAAAAGTGATGGGAAGATGACCCTCCATCGAAACTTCACTTGATAATATGGGGAAAGAATAACAAAGGATTGTATATTCATGCCACCTCTATTCATAAGGGGCACATCCCTCCCCTTCATAAATAATGGTATTCCTCTCTCAGAATTGTAGGGGTTTCGAAAGTAAAGCTAAGGTCGAGGCCCTTAAGGACCTAATTAAAATGGAGAAACTTGTTGTAATCCTACTACAGGAGACCAATATGATGGACACAAATATGCTACATGCTGAGAATTTTTTTTTAAGAACAACGAAGGAGAAGCAATAAGCTCAAGTGGAGCCCATGGTGGAATATTGACATTATGGAATACTTCATCAATAGAAGTAGAGGTAATATTTTGTCCTCATGATTGGATCTTAACCATTTTTTTGTTGTAAAGACATAGGAAAAAAGTTATCAATTATAAATTTGTATATGCTAGTGAGATATATGGAAAAAATAGGTTATTGGAACTCTATACTTTCTATTAAAGAAAGCTTGGATCTCTCCCACTGTTGGTCACTATAATTGCTTAATAAATTTTAAACAACCAAGTGAAACATAAATTATCAACCCAGGGAAGTCTTTTATTTCAAAGATAACCACGCACAATATATGCTCAATTCCAAAAGCAGCTTGGTGTTGCAGTAAATAAATTATACTAATTACTCTTGCTGAAGCTCTGAATTAAATCACAGGAAAGTAACCTTCCTATTGCAGTTCCTTAAAGATCAATCTAAGAATCCTGGATTACATTAAAATAACACTTGCAATGGGAAAGGACATCTATTCTGCAATCAGAGAACAGGAACCTTACTCTCAAACGGAGACTTCAGCATTAACACTCTTTTCATGAAAACAATAATGCAGAAAACAATTAACTCTATCTAACAGAAAACAAAGCCACCTAGTTCCTTTCTTTCTAAGCAGGAGCCTTGGGC
>JZKD02S1789488.1:29122-43858 GCA_000966675.3 Picea glauca | reverse complement strand
GGATTAATCTAATAATAAAAATAATAATAATGACATGATTAATCCACAATGGGGATTTAATCCAATAACAAAATAATAAGAATGCTCTTCGCAGTTACATTATTTCAACACATCTCAGATGGATTATACCTATTCCCACATTGACAAATTAGAGCACCAATTTAACAACATGGAAGCCAACCTCACAACCCAATTTACATCCCTCTAGTCTGCTGTCAATCAATTGTTGAACCGCCCTATGGGTCCTTCCTCATCAAATCAACCCGATGTTTCTGATTCTTCTCAGTCTCTGCATTTTCACTCCAACTCCTTTCATCGTGAACCCTGTCTTTCCCGCGTAGAGGTCAATAAATTTGATGGCTCTGATCCTACAGGTTGGGTCACTCAAATGGAGAATTATTTTTCTTTACATGGTATTACTGAGTTGGCAAAAGTTCGCTATGATCTCCTCTATCTAGATCCTGAATGTTGGCAATGGTGGAAATGGCGAAAAAATTCACGTTAGGGGTATATTGCCTAGACCCAGTGTGTTGTTGAGCTCTATGCCCGCTTTGATAATGATACCCACTATCTTGGTCGTTTGACCAAGTTCAAATAGTCAAGCACAGTGGAAGACTTCATCACTTCTTTTGAGCATTTTGTTTTTCGAACAAAGGGCATGTCAGATGCAGTCTTCCGTGAATTTTTTATCAGTGGTCTCAAGGATGAAATCCGATCCCAGGTTCCCATGGCTCGCCCGCCAACTTGGTTGGAAGATACTCAATGTGCTAAAGAGGCCCAACAAGTTGTTTTTTCCCAGAACAAAAAAACCCCTTTTGTTCCTCGCCCTCAACCCACTAATCCTAACCCCCCTGTCACTCCCCTCAAGGTCCAAAAACTAACTAGGGCTGAAATGGTTGAACGCCAACTGAAGGGTCTTTGCTATAATTGTGATGAAAAATATTTTTCGGGGCACAAGTGTAAGGAACAAAAACTATTTATGGCCATTTCCGAAGATGTTTCTGACAAGGATGTGACAGTTCCCCTTGTTGAAGAACCATCCCTTCATGATGCCACCCAGGATCCTGCTGACCCACCTGAAGTTGACCCACTTATTTCCTTGCATACCCTCACTAGCTTCTCAGCCCCACAAACGCTCAATCTCATTGGCTACATTAAGCACAGGAAGGTCATCATCCTTGTGGACAGTGGTAGCACCCACAATTTTATTCATCATCGCATTGCCCAGGAAACAAATTGCTCTATGTGTGTTGTCAATAATTTTCAAATCATGATAGCCAATGGTGAGTCCATGAAATGTGGTGGGCATTGTGAAAATGTTCATCTTCAAATTGGACATTACCAACTGAAATCTCATATTTTTTCCATTGACATGGGAGGTTGTGACATTGTGCTAGGTGTTGAATGGTTAAGCAATTTGGGTCCCATTCTTATGGATTTTAAGGAATTAACCATGCAATTCCAATAGGAAGGACAAATGTATCAATTCCAAGGTCTCACAGTTGGGTCTCCTGAGATCATTAGTTCCCATCATATGGAAAATATCCTCAAGAAAGGTCACTTTGGCATCATTTCTCAACTCCATTCTATTCAAGTTGTTGAGACACCCTCTGTGCATCTTGACCTCCAAGCTATCCTTTCCACACATCAAGTTGTTTTTTCCACCCCTTAGGGACTTCCTCCTTCTCGTGGTGTTCATGATCATTCCATTCCCCTTGTTCCTGGCAATATTCCTCCCAATGTTCTCCCTTATCGTCACTCCTTTGCCCAAAAGAATGAAATTGAGAAAATAGTGCAGGAAATGTTCCAAGTGGGTGTTATCCGCCCCAGTACCAACCCTTATTCTTTCCCTGTGGTCATGGTACTTAAGAAAGAAGGTACTTGGTGCATGTGTCCTGAATTTTTTCCCCTCAATAAGCTCACCATCAAGGACAAGTTCCCCATTCCTGTCATTGATGATCTCTTGGATGAGCTGAGTGGTGCTCAATACTTCACTAAACTCGATTTGCGTTCTGCCTACCACCAGATACGTATGCAAGAAGCTGACATACCCAAGAGTTCCTTTTGAACTCATGAGGGTCACTATGATTTTTTGGTCATGCCCGTTGGCCTGTGTAATGCTCCCTCCACCTTCCAAAGCCTCATGAATCATGTCTTCCATCCTTTTCTACGTCATTTTTTCTTAGTTTTCTTTGATGATATTCTCATCTATAGTCAAACTTGGCAATCTCATCTTTCCCATGTGGATCAAATTCTCCATCTACTCTCGCAATACGAACTTTTCCTCAAACGCTCTAAATGTGCCTTTGGAGCCTCATAAGTAGAGTACTTGGGTCATATTGTTGGAAAGGCTGGTGTCCGGGTGGATCTAAAAAAATTGAACAAATGCAAGATTGGACTCGCCCAAAGTCTATCAAAATTTTGCGTGGTTTTTTGGGTTTAACCGACTATCATCGCAAGTTTTTTCGGAATTATGGGAAGATTGCAACCCCTCTCACTGCTCTCCTTAAAAAGAATTATTTCACTTGGACTCTCGCAGCGGATGAGGCTTTTCAAGATTTGAAGAAAACTATGTGTACTACTTCGGTCTTGGCACTTCTTGATTTCACAAAAACCTTTGTCCTTGAATGTGATGCCTCGGGCAGAGGAATTGGAGTTGTCCTTATGCAAGAAGGCATACCTTTGGTCTTTACTAGCAAACAATTGTCCGAACACCATTTGGTCCAATCAATCTATGAAAAGGAAATGTTGGCTATTCTGCAAGCATTGGATCTCTGGCGATCTTATCTCCTAGGGAAATGCTTCCAAATTAAGACAGATCATCAAAGCCTCAACTATTTTCTGGAGCAACAACCTTCCTCCCCAGAGCAACAAAAATGGGTAACTAAGCTCTTTGGTTATGATTATGAGATCATTTACAATAAAGGAAAAGAAAATGTGGTTGTTGACGTTCTTTTTCAAAAATATGAAGATGAAGGGTCCCTTTTTTCCCTCTCCTTCATTGTTCCAGATTGGCTCCAAGTTGTGCGCCAAGAATGGCTACATGATCCTAAAATATCGCATATGATCCAAAAATTGAAAGCCAACTCTCTAGTTTCCCTAGGGTACTCTTGGCACAAGGATGAACTTCGCTACAAAGGTCGTTTGTATTTAAGTAAATAGTCACAACTTAAATCCATGGTGCTTTCTGAGCTTCATGCTACTCCCACAGTTGGGCATTCAGGGTTTACCAAAACCTATGACCAGGTCAAAGGTTCTTTTTTGGGGGATGGTATGAAAAAGGGAGTTCGCACTTTTGTAGCAAAATGTGATGTTTGTCAATGCAACAAAGGTGAAACCATCAAACCTCCTGGCAGACTCCAACTGCTTTTGATTCCACCCGCTATTTGGAGGGACATCTCTATGGATTTTATTGTGGGATTACCTAAATCAGGAAATAAGTCTGTCATCATGGTGGTTTTGGATCGTCTTTCCAAGTATATTCATTTATGTGCTCTTCAACACCCATTTACCGCATCAATTGTGGCTCAACTTGTCATGGATCATATCTTCAAGCTTCATGGCATGCCTCATTCTATTGTTTTTTATCGAGATCCAACTTTCACCAGCAATTTTTGGCAAGAACTGTTCAGACTCCAGGGCACCCAATTGCATCTCAACACCGCCTATCATCCCCAGACTAATGGTCACACTGAAGTCGTCAATAAGTGTTTGGAGACTGATTTGAGGTGTTTTGCCTCTGAAATGAAAAATCAATGGGCTCAATGGTTACCATTAGTTGAATGGTGGTACAACACTACTTACCATACAACTACTCGCATGACTCCTTTTGAAGCAGTATATGGCCAAAATCCACCTTCAGTTCTCTCCTACATGCCAGGTGTATGAAAGGTCCAAGCGATTGAACAAACACTTACAGTTCATGAGGCTATTCTTTGTACCCTCAAAGGAATTTAGTCATGGCTCAGAATCGCATGAAGCAACAAGCCGATCAAGGTCGCTCAGAACGACAATTCGTTGAAGGAGACAAGGTATTTCTTCGATTGCAACCTTATAAGCAAATGTCACTCAAGGCCGAACATTTTCAGAAACTGGCACCCAAATTTTATGGTCCTTATACAGTTCTCAAGCATGTTGGACAGGTGGCCTATTAGTTATCTTTACCCAATCATTCTATTCTTCATCCTGTTTTTCATGTCTCTTGCTTAAAGAAGGTGATTGGAACTAAGTGCCAAACTCAAACCAACTTTCCTAAGTTGGATGAAAAAGGATCCATCTGGTTGCAGCCACAAGCATTTTTGGACCAACGAAAGCATTGTCTTCATCAGCGTACCATCAAGGAAGTGTTAGTTCAGTGGAAAGATATAACTCCAGGAGATGCCACCTGGGAGCCCGCTAACATTCTACAGCAATTTCATCATCTCAAGCCTTGAGTACAAAGTTGATTCTAAGGGGGACAAAATGTTAGGGACCTAACCTACTACTAACCCCTCAAGTGGGTAGAATAATATATTTCCATGTAATAAAGGTCAATATTAATAAGGCCTAGCAATAAGGAGGAATAAGTCAAATGTAAGAAGACCTAATAGAAGCTTCCGCTTCTAGAAGGATCTTCCTCTAGATTGTTCTTTTGGATAGATAGATTTAGTATAAATAGGAATACAGGGTATGAGAAGTTTTTTCTTGGATATTATTGTAATAGATCTCTGCTCTGCTAGAGGTTTCCCCCTCGAAGAAGCAAGTGAACATTTCTCTCAGTAATCAAAGTGCTCTTTTTGGTGTTATTCTAGTATTGTTATGGTATTATTGTGGTATTGGTCTAGTTATATCATTGTTTCTTTGCCATTTATAGATAATTATTTATGTTCTGCATACTGATTTATATCTGGAATACTACAAAAAGGATCTCCATCAAGGATTCCCTTTGTCTCCTCTGCTTTACATTATAATGGCCTTAGCAAAAAAATTCAACATGAAAGGATAATGGGGAGAATCCCTGGTCTTAGCTTATCAATAGGGGTTAAAGAAATTAACCATTCTCAATTTGCATATGACACTCCTCTTTTGGGATCCATCTCTTATAAACATAGTACCGGGAGAAAAAATTCCATGGAGGTTGGTCACAAGTTTGCATGAATGGTGGAAAGAAATTCTCTTCTATAGGTATTTCAATGGAACTCGAAACTGTTATTTAGAATCTCCACTTCAAGTGTCCAAGGTATCCCCTAATTGGAAGCTTATAAAAGTTGCAACCATGCTTATCTAGTCTTATTTATCTTGGCTCTCAGGAAAGGGAAAATCCAACAATTTATGAATGGACGACATTGTGGAAAAGCCCCTGTTAGAAACAATTGAAGAATTGCATCCCTTAAAATCTTGGAGTATTGGAAATGGCATTGTCAAACTATTAGACATCATTTTTTCGTCTAAATATGGTAGATGGAAAGACTAGAAATTAATTCCCCTAGTGGAGCCAACCGACTCCATCACTATTATCTTCCACCATCTTGTTGATTGCACCCCAATTGATCCTTTTAAACTCGATGAGAGAAGTTGGGGATCAAAGTGTTACTTAGTGAAGGAAGGTTGTCATAAACTTCTTTCAGACCTTCCTAGCCCTCAAAGATATAAATTATGGCTACATATGTGGAAGGGACACTCCTTACCCAAAATTAATTCCTTCTATTGGGTAATGGCTCACAGTAAACTATTAATTGTAGAGAATACTCAAATTGCATGGCCATCTAGATGTGTGCTTTGTAAATAAGACAATGGATCCATGCATCATCTCTTCTTTGATTTTGCATTCTCCAAACAAGTGTGGGAGCAATTATACAATGGATTGATAGATATGGTCACTCTTCCATCCAAATAGAATGAAATGTTTGTGAACTGGAAATAGATTTGCTTGGGCCACTTTCAATGTAAACCAATCCTAAAAATAATTTGGAGAGATATTCCCAAATTTATTTGTTGGGAAATATGGTTAGCTAGGAATAAAGAGATTTTCCAATACAATCTCCTCCCTCACTCCATAGATCTTTCTTTGGCTTATAGTTTGATATCTAAAGTCATACATACCAAGGGGTTTAAATCAAAGACAATGGAACATATGGATCAGATAGAGAGATCATCGGTTAGCAACATCCCTAACTTGAGACAAGTCATTACTCAAAATCTTCCAAAGCCACCTTTGTATAAAAACCACTGGAAATTAAGGTTAGAAGAAGCTATCTTTGTGACATGGTGGTAGATGCAAAGAAAGTGCATACTCTTTTTTGACAGGGCATTGAAAATAAATATAGGGGTAGCAGGCATGGGGGGGATCACATACGATCCCAATGGAATAGAGAAATTATCCTTTGCATGGGGACTAGATAATTCAACAAATAATCAAGCAAAGGCTATGGCTGTCTACATGGGACTAAAACTTATAAACGCATAGAAAACACTGGAAATTGTTTTAATTGGGGACTCCAAGTTAGTCATTAAGGGAATGAGAAACCAAAGTGTGAGTGAACAACATATTCTATTGGAATCACCAATACTAAAGGGGGCGGTGAATCAATATTGAGAATTTTTTACCATTTTCAACCATAACATGTAAACATTAAGTTATCAACAATTCATCACTTATGATATCTACAATTTATCACTTATGATTGGATTCAATATATCATCAACATATAACCAAAATACACCACTAAACCATGAAACACTTTTTAATATAAATCTTGAATATTACATCCACAGGAAGCACCAACTGGAAGGAGGCACCAACCCCCTATTTAAAAGCTCCAACCAAAAGGAAACTACAACTCTCTAAATTCTCCAACACCAACTAGAAGGAGGCTCCAACTTGAAGAAAGATCCAACTCCCTAGATTCTCTAGCTCCAACTGGAAGGAGGCTCCAACCCCCTAGTTTTATTAGCACCAACTCAAAGGAAACTGCAACTCCCTTGCAAGCACTAACTTGCTATCTAAAGACACCAATCTTCTCGTGCACCACCCAACCTCTAGGAAATATAAATGAGAGACTCAACATATCACCGTAACTATCATTGATACTAATACATCATAATCATCATAAATAAGGGACTCAACTTGTCACTATTGTTGTCACTGATACTGATACATCATCAACAACAAAGTTGGTTCAAACCTATAACCACATAAATCTCATGCCCGGCTCACCAATAATATTCCCCAAATCATATTCCCAAAATCACCAAGATATGCATCAACCATGTGCCAAAACATTCAAGACACATCTCAAGCATGTGCCAAAATATGTGTCAAACATGTGTCAAGCCCTCCAAGGTATGCTTCAAAGCATAGGCCATAACCTCCAAAATATGCCTCAAGCATATACCAAGTCTCCAAGATATGCCTCAAACATATACCATAGCCTCCAAGATATGAACATCAAAACATATAGAAAACCATACATTTTATCATGTAAAGAACATGGTGCATAAGATCTCAAATGATTCACACCTTCTTCAACTTTAGCATATATTTGTGATTCACCCACTATTAACTCGCGAACACCCGTGCTTTTCTCCACTGCAACTCACATATGCCCTAGACATGATTCGTCCATCTTCAACCTACATATATATGTGCTTCACCCTTCTGCAAACCACATATAACCTCTGAAAACTGGTATGGTCATCTCTGTACACTTCGCTCTCCTCAACCTCCTTTCTCCTAGGCTAGATTCACCACCTTACAGACTTTTCCTTTGCTGAGATCACCAATTTTCCTAGCACAAGTGCAAACTCACTTATGCTAGTTCCATTCCACGCACTCACACACCAAATGAGAGGTTCTTAATGTGTATTTATACCTTTCCAGGTATGTTGGCTAGGCATTTTGGATGCAATTTTGAGAAATTTCCTAAGGGTTGAGGAGATGCATAGTAAAGGCACATTCATGATTGGAGTGCATAGTAAAATCACATTTGGCGGTGCATAAGGAAATAAAGCAAGGAGATGAAGCAAGAAAAACAACATGCAGGCAAAAAGGAAGGAAAATTAGCATGCAGGCGCGAAAGCAGGAAACGAACACATGAACTATCTATTGTCATGAGTTGTAATGAGTCATAATGATTTGTCATAGGGTTTTGAGCCCTAAACTATGTGCACAAATATGTAATGGGTTGGGAAGAATAGGTTGTTGTTGTTGAGAGAATAGGTTAAGAATGAGAGAGAGTCTATGTCTGAAGGTTTAGGGGAGAATAAGCAAAGAGAGGCTTGCACTGCAGAGTGGCTAGGAAGGATGGGGAATGATATCACAATGTATCTATTTAGCACAGTGCGCAAGCCAAAGATGATTGCAAGAAGAATAATAAAGAAGCCAGTCGTTGTGGACGTAGCCCAAAAATTGGGTAAACCACATTAACTTATGTTTCTAAATGTGTCTTATTATGCAATTATTCATGGATTTTTTTTTATGCATGATTATATCTAGCTATGCTTGTTATATGAATGATGCACAGTAATTATGAATGTTCCAGTGAATGGTCTATGCCGCAATATGCGTTATAATGGTGTTGTATAATTGATTTTACCAATTAATAAAGGGATAAGAAACTTGTAATATTGCGCACATGGTATATAAGTATCAATGAACATGTTGGTGACCTCACATCCCCTCATCCCTACATAAACTTGGTTCATGCAATCCCCATAGATAGCTCGGGTGAGAATTCACTTACATGCAAGTGATTTCGAAAGGGCCAATGTCTGAAAGGTTTGTTTGGTTAGATAACTTGAACCTAGGGTCTTACAACTGCACGCCAACAAATGGTTTCGTTGTCGGGACCCGAAATCTGTGATTGAGGGAATGTTTTGGAGGATGACTAAGAAAGAGATAGTTGAATGGCTGGAAAGGAAGGAATGTGAATTTTGATGGAAAGAGAATAGAAACCCTTGGATGAGCGACGGACAATGATTGCAACTGTGAAAACCCCTATGTCATGTCTTTGCCCCCTGCTGGGGTCTCAGTATCCATCTGGTGGGCTCTTCAGCCCCATGGAGATCCGAACTAATCATCTCCCCATGTGTACCTGTCCAATGTGGTACATGTCCGTCAGGTATGATCCTGCACATCAACAGATACGCCCTCCATGGGATCATAAGTCACAGGGATCATAGCAATGTCAATCACATCTAATCATCAATTTTATTAAACATGTGCATAAAACCCCTTTTACTCAATCAAATGCTCAAAGACATTATACAAATCTACAAGGAAAGTTTGGAAGAAGTGACAGGGCATCCCATTGGGCGAGTGTCCACTGGAAAAGGGATGTTTCTGGAAGAGATCAAATCCAAGTCATGTAAATGGGTGAGGTGGATGAGGGATGTCCTAACAAGGGGTGCAGTGATAGCAGGGAAATGAGAGACTTACCTGTGGGTGCCTTTGTGGAAGGCGAGTTGCACCTGTCCTAGATGCAAATGTTTCCAAGCCCATTCATGCCTTTTATTCTTATTTCTTTATTTCTTTTTCTTTCAAGAAGCTAATCAGGGGACACTGCCCTGGCGTGGTGACCAGTGATGGCAATGTTACCCACAAGCACTTTCATGGAAATGAGAAGGTTGGTGCGTGATGAGACCCCCTTTCTCTTGTCCATGCAACCAAGAGACACTACCCTGGTGTGGTAACCAGATGCTAGTAGTGTCATACCGCTAGGTGCCCATGGACCTAATAGGTTGGATCGTGATGAGACCCCCTATCCTCTGACTAGGTCTTGTTTTATTATTTTTATGGGTCCCTCTTGTTTCTTGCTGAGAATTTTTTTATTGCTTTCTCAGGGATCCATGGGCGAAGCATCTCAAGGTTTTATTTTAGGCTTTTATCTCTTGCCAGCTTGTTTTTACCTTTTGGGCCTTTAGCCCCTTCTTCCCACAAGGCAAGGTGCAACCCTTAAATGATTGGCCATCCTAATGCCCGGACCAATGTAATGGGATGGATGAGCGGGAAGCAAGATGGAAAGTGGTAAGTATGATGAGAGAAGACGATGACTTTTCATGAATCCCCCCATGGCAACTCAAAATCTATGGGCACAGGCTTACTAGGGCATCATGTCATTCTCCCCAGACATGGTCAAGTGGATAAGTATAAGATCCAAGCACCTGTTAGAAACAAAAAGAACTAGATGCACATATTCAAAGTTTTTGAGGATCAGAGTGACACATACCATGATACTCGGACTCATTACCTCATGGAGCAAGAACCATCTCTAATACAGGACCAAGCCGAGGTGATGGATGTTGTTGTTGCTTACAAAGTTGAGGCGTTGAAAGGAAGAAAAGATGGGCCCTCCAAGGCCATGCTCAAGTAGATATGGCTCTCGGCACTCCATGTCTAGGACCTGTGAGCCTCGAGACATAATCTCCTTACTTATCCCTAAAAGTGGGGAATAACATCTGACTCCAACTCGGGGACATGTGCTCATCGTAGAGCGCATGAGAACCTCAGCATCTCTGGCATAACCTGTAACCTTCTTGATCTCAATAGAAACTATCAGTAATCATTTGGGGTGGTGATATCACCCATAGCTCATATATATATAAAACTGAAAAAAAAACAATCATATGTACAAGTGTGAAAGCAAACTACTCTAGCATGCAATGCAATGGTATATACAATGAATGCAAATGACTACCTACTTACCTGTACTTACCTGTGAAGTCAGTTATGGCTCTCAGTACTTACCAAGGCCATGCTCAAGTAGATATGGCTCTCGGTACTCCATGTCTAGGACCTGTGAGCCTCGAGACATCATCTCCTTAATTATCCCTAAAAGTGGGGGATAACATCTGGCTCCAACTCGGGGACATGTGCTCATCGTAGAGCGCATGAGAACCTCAGCATCTCTTGCATAACATGTAACCTTCTTGATCTCCATAGAAACTATCAGTAATCATTTGGGGTGGTGATATCACCCACAACTCATATATATATAAAACTGAAAAAAAAGAAATCATATGTACAAGTGTGAAAGCAAACTACTCTAGCATGCAATGCAATGGTATATACAATGAATGCAAATGACTACCTACTTACCTGTACTTACCTATGAAGTCAGGTCCCCCCACCTTGGTGGGGTTTGAGGAGGTGCATGTTGATTGGTAATGGGCGCCTTCGTCCTTCCAATGTGGATAGGTAATAAGAGTCATTAACTGACTTTCTTCCAACTTTGAAAGGTCCAAGACAAAACTGATTACTTCCTTTGACATTAGTAGGCTCTCCTTTGTTGGTATCCCACATCCATACTACGTCCCCCTCCACTTATTCTCTGATTTTGAATTTGGTTGTTCCCTTAACCACCCTGGTGTATTGTGCAGAGGGAGGAGGGTGAGATTCTGTTGTAAAGACTTCCTGCTGGGAAGGCCGAATCAGTATGTCACTTTCTCCTATTTTTAGTAACTTTACAGTCCCAACTTCCTTGTCTTTATATTTGTCTAGGAGTTGTTGGTATTCTTCTTTCTTGGGCCATTGAATTTGATCAAAGTCTTCCTCTGTTGCAAAAGGCATATCACTCGGAGAAAAATTAGAAAGACTTTCCATAATTTGCTCAAGTACTTTGTTATTTTTGATGGGATCACTAGCTTCTTGGATAGGGGTTCTGGTCACTAGCACATTTGGAAGACGACCTATTGTTCCATTGTTCAATGGTGTATTCACATAAGTGAGGTCCATCTCAAGGGTACCACCCAACATTGAGGCAAACTTCCTAGACAACAACATTCCCCACACATCTGAGTCATCTACTATCACTATGTCAATGTGGATTACTTTCTCAGGGTACTCTTTAAGGAAAACTTCCACATTTTCAACTACTCCATGTGTGGGTATGGCTTTAGACTCGAAGCCACACACATTTCTATAAGGTCGTGTGACTTTCAGGCCCAATTGGTGCATGACCTTGAGAGACATCATGTTAACATCGGCCCATGAATCCAACATGCAATTATTGAGGCTTTTATTATTCATTAGCAAGGTCATGAAGAAGGGCGGGTGTTAATCATACTGGACTCTAAAGTGATCAGCTTGTAAAATAATAGGAGGGTCCATAGGTCCATCTGATCATTTGAAGAAATTATCAAATCTTTTTTTAACAGATGGTACCTTAATGACTTCTCTCAGAGGGATGGTCACATGCATCTTGGATAGTGCCCCTTCGAAGTCAAAGTTCAAGTCCACCCTTTCGGTTTGGGTGTTTTAGGAGGAAGAATGCTTGAAGGCGGAGGCTTTGTTTGAGTTATTGCAGGAATGGTAAGGGTAGGTTGGTTTAGCTTATTTTGCCTATATACCTGAAATTCTCGTTTCACCAACTTCTCCTTTGATTCTGGGTCCAAGTTGTTTATTATTTCCATTCTAGCCTTCCTGGTTGCCTATTTTATGTCTTCACGGTGCCCCTCAGGAGTGATATTGAGGCAAATCTGAGGGCCTTCTATAATATGGCCTACGTTATTTACTTGGTCATGGGCTTTAATAGTTTTGAAAACATGTCCTTCCCACTTGACGAAGCCAACTCCTCTTCTTATTGAATAGTCATCTCCTTTTGTAGAACAATAATCATCCCAGTCTTCTAAGATATCAGAGGCATCATCGGGACAATCATACCCATCTCTTTCTTGCTCCATAAGGATGGGGTGGGGTTCCATCAAAGTATTATCCCTTATGCATGTTTCTTGCAAAAGAAACACCTCTTCATCACCTAGTATAACATTCTCGTGGTTGCTAGAAATATTTTGATCAGCCTCTCCCTTAGTCCAAGTTATTTCATTGACAATATCTTCTTCTATCAAGGGAATAATGGGCCAACCTTGAAACAAGCACGGATCTATTGAGTTATATTCAATAGCTTCATGATCATTTGTTAACAGGGAAAAGGGTGTTTGCTCATCTTGCTCAAAATAACCAGTTTGTAATATTGCAGAAGTTCCTTCGAACGATAGTTGGTCATCTGGGATTTGCTTTGTCATAGAAGGGATTTCCAACATTGTACGAATACTTTTAACCTTTTGCAAGATATAGACCATACTAGTGCTCAGGTTGGCACTATTATTGCCAGGTTTTGGGAAATGTTGGGGTTGATTACTAGTATACACATGGGGCTCTTACAACTTCATCCTTGAGTCCTCATTTGTTTGGCCAAGGTATTCAAACCTAGGCTCCCTAGTGTCTTGATTTTCTTGGGTTTGACTTGGCATGATCAAGGTGAATATAGAATCTTCAAAATTAGGTTTCTCATGAGTAGCCATACTTAGATCCTCGGATGGTTCATTTTGTCTCAAAAAATTTAAGGCATCTTTCATGTTTGAGAAACTTGTGCTCCATTTCCTATGGAAAGCATTGTTTTCTAACTCTAGAGTCTCTAGGAGGTAATGTTTTGGTCCTTCCATGCTTTCCTTATTCATTTCCCAGATGTCATCATTGTTCAAAAGGTTGACCTGATGGGTGAGGCTGCTAAACTTAAGATTCTCTTCAATTTGACAGTCAGCATCTAGGTTTGCAAGAAATCGATTCTTGAGGGTGAGTTGTAAAGTTCCTTCAAAAGAGTTAAGGTAACGTTGGAGAATAATGCTCTTGAGGAGGAAATTGGGCTCAAGTTTGTTAATGAGAGTATTGAACCTATCATTGAATCCCCTAACGTCTTCATTTGTTTGTTTGCAAGCTTCGAGGAATTGAGAGTAAAGGGAATCCATGCTTTCCTTCTCACACCAATTGTTCCTAAAAGCTTGTTCAAGATCTTATGGGGTTTTGATGCTTCCTTTTGGGAGACTATTAATCCAACCCCTGACACTTCCGGTGAGTGAGCTTGTAAAGAGCCTTATAAAGACATCACGGTGTTCCTGTCCGGATTGGTGAAACTGAAACCCTTCACAGAATTTGGTCCAGTGAGAGTTACCACAGGATCCCTTTTCCCCTGAAAACCAAAGCATCCATGAGTCAACCTTATTTGGTAGGTCATGTAACCCCCCTTGGGTGTTAGCTAAGTCTAAAGATCCAAAGAGTTCTTCGTGAGACCATTTGGGAGAACTGACAGAGGTAACAGGATTTGTAGAGGTAGTAGAGACCACAGTAGTAGGAGGTATGTATTGACGCCCACTACGGGTCGTCATTTGTGGAGTCGCCAGATAATTTTCTTGAAACTATCAAAAGAGATAAGGGAATCACCCTTAGTGGATTCACCAGGTAAGCTTGTAAGATAAAGACTCTTGAGGCAAGGCTTACCGAAAAGTGTCATCTTGAGGAGAATTGACTCAGTGTTCCCCAGCAACAGCGCCAAAATGATATCGCACAGTTTGTAGTTAAGGTAAAAGACAGATGAACGGGACGCAAACTGGCGCAACTGAGACTATCCCACCATTGTCACCTCAATGGGATAGCTCTTTCTGTTTAGGGAAATAAGCACAGGGGAGACGTCCCCGGTGACCTCAGGTTTTGAGAAGGAAAAGGTTTGAAAGGCTAAGTATAAATTCCCCCCTCACAAGTCACCATCGATCAGAAAGTCCTGGCTAATCAACCAATAAATATAAGTAATAACCAAAAAAGTGTACATGCCCGAGACAAAGCAACAAGGAAACTATACATGCGCAAGATCACTTCTTGGGTTAGTACTTCATATAAATCATGGACTTCTGATATAAAGCAATTGATAAGAAATATTGATGAAGTAAGTCAGCGATGTACAATAGCAATGATTATAATATAGATCA
>JZKD02S1789488.1:0-29112 GCA_000966675.3 Picea glauca | reverse complement strand
AAATAGCTTAAACAATGTTCAAGAGATAACTCAAACCAATACAGATATTCCTCCCCAAGAGATGTGCCACTCTTCTCCCTCTCTCCAACTGGTAATTGCAGCTTGCCTCATAAGATAATGAGCAAGTGAGTTGTGTGTTGGAAGTGAGGCGCTAGCCTCCTATATATACAAAACGGGCACCTGTGAAAGGTCACCACTGGCAGGGCCGACCTCTCACTCTGGGTGGGTAAACCCACCTTTAATTAATTTTGGGTCTTCCATAATAACTGTTGGGGACGACTTCTTATTCTACCCTTTATAATTGTCCAATGACCAATCCGCAAAAGGGGATTTGGTCCTTATACAATTACCGACATGATTAATCCACAATGGGGATTAATCCAATAAAAATAATAATAATAATGGCATGATTAATCTGCAATGGGGATTTAATCCAATGAATAAAATATCAATAATAATAAGAATGCTCTTCGCAATTACATTATTTCAACAATTCCCCCCAGACATGGTCAAGTGGATAAGTATAAGATCCAAGCACCTATTAGAAACAAAAAGAACTAGATGCACATATTCAAAGGTTTTGAGGATAAGAGTGACACATACCATGATACTCGAACTCATTACCTCATGGAGCAAGAACCATCTCCGATCCAGGACCAAGCCGAGGTGATGGATGTTGTTCGTTGCTGACAAAGTTGAGGCACTGAAAGGAAGAAAAGATGGGCCCTCCGGGTCCATGCTAAAGTAGATATGGCTCTCGATACTCTATGTCTAGGACCTGTGAGCCTCCAGACATAATCTCCTTAGTTATCCCTAAAAGTGGGGGATAACATCTGGCTCCAAGTCGGGGACATGTGCTCACCGTAGAGCGCATGAGAACCTCAGCATCTCTGGCATAACTTGTAACCTTCTTCATCTCAATACAAACTATCAGTAATCATTTGGGGTGGTGATATCACCCACAACTCATATATATATATATATATATATATATATATAACTGGAAAAAAAAAACAATCATATGTACAAGTGTGAAAACAAACTACTCTAGCATGCAATGCAATGGTATATACAATGAATGCAAATGCCTACCTACTTACCTATACTTACCTGTGAATTCAAGTCCCCCCACCTTGGTGGGGTTTGAGGAGGGGCCCGCTAACTGGTAATGGGCGCCTTCATCCTTCCAATGTGGATAGGTAATAAGAGTCATTAACTGACTTTCTTCCAACTTTGAAAGGTCCAAGACAAAACTGATTACTTCCTTTGACATTAGTAGGCTCTCCTTTGTTGGTATCCCACATCCATACTACGTCCCCCTCCACTTATTCTCTGATTTTGAATTTGGTTGTTCCCTTAACCACCCTGGTGTATTGTGCAGAGGGAGGAGGGTGAGATTCTGTTGTAAAGACTTCCTGCTGGGAAGGCCGAATCAGTATGTCACTTTCTCCTATTTTTAGTAACTTTACAGTCCCAACTTCCTTGTCTTTATATTTGTCTAGGAGTTGTTGGTATTCTTCTTTCTTGGGCCATTGAATTTGATCAAAGTCTTCCTCTGTTGCAAAAGGCATATCACTCGGAGAAAAATTAGAAAGACTTTCCATAATTTGCTCAAGTACTTTGTTATTTTTGATGGGATCACTAGCTTCTTGGATAGGGGTTCTGGTCACTAGCACATTTGGAAGACGACCTATTGTTCCATTGTTCAATGGTGTATTCACATAAGTGAGGTCCATCTCAAGGGTACCACCCAACATTGAGGCAAACTTCCTAGACAACAACATTCCCCACACATCTGAGTCATCTACTATCACTATGTCAATGTGGATTACTTTCTCAGGGTACTCTTTAAGGAAAACTTCCACATTTTCAACTACTCCATGTGTGGGTATGGCTTTAGACTCGAAGCCACACACATTTCTATAAGGTCGTGTGACTTTCAGGCCCAATTGGTGCATGACCTTGAGAGACATCATGTTAACATCGGCCCATGAATCCAACATGCAATTATTGAGGCTTTTATTATTCATTAGCAAGGTCATGAAGAAGGGCGGGTGTTAATCATACTGGACTCTAAAGTGATCAGCTTGTAAAATAATAGGAGGGTCCATAGGTCCATCTGATCATTTGAAGAAATTATCAAATCTTTTTTTAACAGATGGTACCTTAATGACTTCTCTCAGAGGGATGGTCACATGCATCTTGGATAGTGCCCCTTCGAAGTCAAAGTTCAAGTCCACCCTTTCGGTTTGGGTGTTTTAGGAGGAAGAATGCTTGAAGGCGGAGGCTTTGTTTGAGTTATTGCAGGAATGGTAAGGGTAGGTTGGTTTAGCTTATTTTGCCTATATACCTGAAATTCTCGTTTCACCAACTTCTCCTTTGATTCTGGGTCCAAGTTGTTTATTATTTCCATTCTAGCCTTCCTGGTTGCCTATTTTATGTCTTCACGGTGCCCCTCAGGAGTGATATTGAGGCAAATCTGAGGGCCTTCTATAATATGGCCTACGTTATTTACTTGGTCATGGGCTTTAATAGTTTTGAAAACATGTCCTTCCCACTTGACGAAGCCAACTCCTCTTCTTATTGAATAGTCATCTCCTTTTGTAGAACAATAATCATCCCAGTCTTCTAAGATATCAGAGGCATCATCGGGACAATCATACCCATCTCTTTCTTGCTCCATAAGGATGGGGTGGGGTTCCATCAAAGTATTATCCCTTATGCATGTTTCTTGCAAAAGAAACACCTCTTCATCACCTAGTATAACATTCTCGTGGTTGCTAGAAATATTTTGATCAGCCTCTCCCTTAGTCCAAGTTATTTCATTGACAATATCTTCTTCTATCAAGGGAATAATGGGCCAACCTTGAAACAAGCACGGATCTATTGAGTTATATTCAATAGCTTCATGATCATTTGTTAACAGGGAAAAGGGTGTTTGCTCATCTTGCTCAAAATAACCAGTTTGTAATATTGCAGAAGTTCCTTCGAACGATAGTTGGTCATCTGGGATTTGCTTTGTCATAGAAGGGATTTCCAACATTGTACGAATACTTTTAACCTTTTGCAAGATATAGACCATACTAGTGCTCAGGTTGGCACTATTATTGCCAGGTTTTGGGAAATGTTGGGGTTGATTACTAGTATACACATGGGGCTCTTACAACTTCATCCTTGAGTCCTCATTTGTTTGGCCAAGGTATTCAAACCTAGGCTCCCTAGTGTCTTGATTTTCTTGGGTTTGACTTGGCATGATCAAGGTGAATATAGAATCTTCAAAATTAGGTTTCTCATGAGTAGCCATACTTAGATCCTCGGATGGTTCATTTTGTCTCAAAAAATTTAAGGCATCTTTCATGTTTGAGAAACTTGTGCTCCATTTCCTATGGAAAGCATTGTTTTCTAACTCTAGAGTCTCTAGGAGGTAATGTTTTGGTCCTTCCATGCTTTCCTTATTCATTTCCCAGATGTCATCATTGTTCAAAAGGTTGACCTGATGGGTGAGGCTGCTAAACTTAAGATTCTCTTCAATTTGACAGTCAGCATCTAGGTTTGCAAGAAATCGATTCTTGAGGGTGAGTTGTAAAGTTCCTTCAAAAGAGTTAAGGTAACGTTGGAGAATAATGCTCTTGAGGAGGAAATTGGGCTCAAGTTTGTTAATGAGAGTATTGAACCTATCATTGAATCCCCTAACGTCTTCATTTGTTTGTTTGCAAGCTTCGAGGAATTGAGAGTAAAGGGAATCCATGCTTTCCTTCTCACACCAATTGTTCCTAAAAGCTTGTTCAAGATCTTATGGGGTTTTGATGCTTCCTTTTGGGAGACTATTAATCCAACCCCTGACACTTCCGGTGAGTGAGCTTGTAAAGAGCCTTATAAAGACATCACGGTGTTCCTGTCCGGATTGGTGAAACTGAAACCCTTCACAGAATTTGGTCCAGTGAGAGTTACCACAGGATCCCTTTTCCCCTGAAAACCAAAGCATCCATGAGTCAACCTTATTTGGTAGGTCATGTAACCCCCCTTGGGTGTTAGCTAAGTCTAAAGATCCAAAGAGTTCTTCGTGAGACCATTTGGGAGAACTGACAGAGGTAACAGGATTTGTAGAGGTAGTAGAGACCACAGTAGTAGGAGGTATGTATTGACGCCCACTACGGGTCGTCATTTGTGGAGTCGCCAGATAATTTTCTTGAAACTATCAAAAGAGATAAGGGAATCACCCTTAGTGGATTCACCAGGTAAGCTTGTAAGATAAAGACTCTTGAGGCAAGGCTTACCGAAAAGTGTCATCTTGAGGAGAATTGACTCAGTGTTCCCCAGCAACAGCGCCAAAATGATATCGCACAGTTTGTAGTTAAGGTAAAAGACAGATGAACGGGACGCAAACTGGCGCAACTGAGACTATCCCACCATTGTCACCTCAATGGGATAGCTCTTTCTGTTTAGGGAAATAAGCACAGGGGAGACGTCCCCGGTGACCTCAGGTTTTGAGAAGGAAAAGGTTTGAAAGGCTAAGTATAAATTCCCCCCTCACAAGTCACCATCGATCAGAAAGTCCTGGCTAATCAACCAATAAATATAAGTAATAACCAAAAAAGTGTACATGCCCGAGACAAAGCAACAAGGAAACTATACATGCGCAAGATCACTTCTTGGGTTAGTACTTCATATAAATCATGGACTTCTGATATAAAGCAATTGATAAGAAATATTGATGAAGTAAGTCAGCGATGTACAATAGCAATGATTATAATATAGATCACTTCACAATAAATGCTAATGAGCAATGGCAATCAATGTAACAATGTCAATACTAGAAGCAACGCTTTAGCCAATCTTTCAATTGCTTTAAAGACACAATAAATGTTGCATAGAGATGTTTATAGCATGAATAGATGACGGCAGCAATAGGATTAGTGATTGTTAGTCTAAGCTAGAGTTAGAAGGATTAGTAGTTGTTCAAAGTATTTGGAAGTTGTGTATGATCAAGGTACTCAACACAAGAAGTCTTAGATCAGTGCATTATTAGGGAAAATGGAGTCAAAACAACTACAAATGTTGAAGGACCGAAATATTAGTGATAATGCTAAAGACTAGAGGGTTAAATGTTGAAGTGTTGCTAAGGCAAGGCCTCAACAATGAAACCCTAGGGAAGAAAGGTTCACTAAGGTGTAGAAACCCTAGGCCTTAATGCTTTCTCCTTCTTCCTTAGCTTATTGGCAAGATGAAATCGGCTAGCTTGAGTAAAAATTGATAGAGCTAAAGACAAGAGAGTTTGAAGATGAAGTGTTGCTAAGGCAAGGCTTCATCAATCAAACCCTAGGGAAAAACGGCTCACCAAGGTGTAGAAACCCTAGTTCTTGATGTGTTTTCCTCCTTCTTAGCTCAACGACAAGGATAAAAACGGCTAGGCTAGAAGAATATAGGTAGAGTGTTGCTATGGCAAGGCTCTATCTAACTTCAACAAATCAAATGGCTCTTAACTTAGTAGGGACATGAGACAAGGACACCAACATGTGCTTGTCACCTAGGGTTTAATCTAGCAAATTATAATAACAAAATGCAAGTAAACAATACTATAACCATTCAATAAAGAAGTGTTTTACAGAAATTCACTTACATTTATCAAGCATTCATATAGCCATACCCTAGTTGTAAACCTTCCACCAAGAAAATTTCCAAAAATAGCCAAGAAGAAACTCCTTCAACAAGTGCGCATCAATTTTCAGCCAAAAACCCTAGAGTAGGGCACAAGTTTCAAACCTCACTTAGTGTGAGTGAAAGATGATGTCCAAAAAGAGAGTTTTTCTCTCTTACTTATACAGTACAAATGACCTTAATTAAATTTTAGGTCACCAAAAGGCCGACAAGGCCAAAATACCAAATAATATTGTTTTACATTAAATGTCATAAATTAAACCTTAATCAAGAAAAAGTAAGACGTCATGCCCTTTCTAGGGCGGCGTTAGACTTTCTTAGGGCAGCATAGGCCTCTTGGAGCAAAACGTTAGCCCTCTTTGGGCCTCGCCAAGCTGCCACACATGTCACACTGCCATAACTGCCTCCCCAAAACATCCACAATGTTGGATGATGTCATGGGCATCCTGGGTGATGTAATGGGCCTTCCAAGGCCAACGTTCCAATGGAGACGGCACAACCCCCCTAGGTAAGGCTCTGTCGGGCTGCCTCTGTGGAACGACCTCCTCTTCTACAGTGCAAACCCCTTTGTCATGTCTCTTCCCCTTTTTGGGGTCTTAGTATCCATCTGGTGGGCTCTTCAGCCCCATGGAGGTCCGAACTAATCATCTCCCCATGTGTACCTATCCAATGTGGTACATGTCCGTCGGGTATGATCCTGCACATCACCAGATACGCCCTCCATGGGCTCATAAGTCATAGGGATCATAGAAATGTCAATCACATCTAATCATCAATTTTATTAAACATGTGCATAAAACCCCTTTTACTCAATCAAATGCTCAAAGACATTATACGAATCTGCAAGGCAAGTTTGGAGGAAGTGACAGGGCGTCCTATTGGGCTAGTGTCCACTGGAAAAGGGATGTTTCTGGAAGAGATCAAATCCAAGTGATGTAAATGGGTGAGGTGGATGAGGGATGTCATGACAAGGGGTGCAATGATAGCAGGGAAATGCAAGACTTACCTGTGGGTTCCTTTGTGGAAGGCGAGTTGTACCTGTCCTGGATGCAAATGTTTCCAAGCCCATTCATGTCTTTTATTCTTATTTCTTTATTTCTTTCTCTTTCAAGAAGCTAATCAGGGGACAATGCCCTGGCGTGGTGACCAGTGGTGGCAATGTTACCCACAAGCACTTTCACGGAAATGAGAAGGTTGGCTCGTGATGAGACCCCCTATCTCTTGGCCATGAAACTAAGAGCCACTACCCTGGCGTGGTAACCAGATGCTAGTAGTGTCATACCGTTAGGTTCCCATGGACCTAATAGGTTGGCTCGTGATGAGACCCCCTATCCTCTAACTAGGTCTTGTTTTATTATTTTTATGGGTTCCTCTTGTTTCTTGCTAAGGAGTTTTTTATTGCTTTCTCGGGGATCCCTGGGTGAAGCATATCGAGGTTTTATTTTAGGATTTTATCTCTTTCCAGCTTGCTTTTACCTCCTGGGACTTTAGCCCATTCTTCCCACAAGGCAAGGTGCAACCCTTAAATGATTGGCCAACCCAGTGCCCAGACCAATGTAATGGGATGGATGAGCGGGAAGCAAGATGGAAAGTGGTAAGTATGACTGGAGCGGACGATGACTTTTCATGAATCCCCTCAGTGGAAACTCAAAACCTATGGGCATAGGCTTACTAGGGCATCCTGTCATTCCCCCTAGAAATGGTCAAGTGGATAAGTATAAGATCCAAGCACCCGTTAGAAACAAAAAGAACTAGACGCACATATTCAAAGGTTTTGAGGATCAGAGTGACACATACCATGATACCCAGACTCATTACCTCATGGAGCAAGAACCATCTTCGATACAGGACCAAGCCGAGGTGATGGATGTTGTTGCTGCCGACAAAGTGGAGGCGCTAAAAGGAAGAAAATATGGGCCCTCCAGGGCCATGCTCAAGTCGATCTGGCTCTCGGTACTCCATGTCTAGGACCTGTGGGCCTTAAGACATAATCTTCTTAGTTATCCCTAAAAGTGGGGGATAACAGGCTTGAAGCCCCAAAAGGTCAAAGAAGTCAAAGAGATTGCAAAGACGAAATTATTATTTAAAGTGACAAAGTCAAGGAGGATTATTTAAATAGTAAAGTGAAGTGACAAAATCAAAGAAGATTATTTAAATGATAAGGTGAGGTGGAAAAGTGGAGGAATATTTAAATGATAAGGTGAGGTGGAAAAGTGGAGGAATATTTAAATGATAAAGTAATGGAGAACTTTCTACATATGGAAAGTGGTTAACCATAAAAAAAGGAAAATGGGTATAGTGACCTAGAAGATGTTTCTAAGGAAGCTACTTGGAGAGTATAAATAAGAGGCAAGGGTCTCTTGTGAAGATGCATCTCTTGAGCATGTATTGAAGATATATTCTAAGAGAAAGGAGATCTGGAGGATCTCATGGACGCATCAAAGTTTCGGTAAGTCTGAGATCATGACGGCAAAAGTCTCAGAAGTTTAGAAACCCTACTTTCTGAGGTATATGCGGGCTGCAATGATCCAGGGCACGTACATACGCGGGATGAATGAAGACAGAGCGCGTACAGTGGATGAAGTCATGCAGACTTGTGTGTGAGCTGATGACAAGCTCTTGAAGACTGAAGCAGGTTCCGGATATGCATTCTATGGGCTCAGATCTGCCATAGAAACTCTAGTATGGTTACATTGTTGTCTTGATGGATACTCTTGCTTGTTGTGTAGTGAATTCTTAAGGCATTCTTGGTATGGTTGTTGTGATGTGGTTTGTGTTGGTTGATAGAGTGAGAAACACTCTTATGATTCAGTACTGATATGATTGCCATAATATGCTAATTGCTTATGCATGATTGAGTAGCATTCATATTGTATGGTTGAGGAGCATGAGTAAGTTGTTGGAGAACTTGGATGTGTTGTGATTGGTTATGGATCAGATTGGACAGTGAAAGACAGAAGAGAATGTGATTGAAGGTTGCAAAGGATCTGAGTTCATCTTGAAGAGAAAACCCTAAGTACTCAAATGTGATACGCATGTTGTAGTACAGATCGGCCGCGTACATACGCGAATTGTACTACTAGTAGGGCGCGTACATACGCGTGTTGCACTACCGATAGGTCGTGTACCTGCTGACAAATTGATATCTGTTGAGGATGTTGCCTCATCTCAGTTGGTGATGAGGGTGTAAGTTGAGTCTTGCATTATAGAGTTGGTGCTCTTGTAGAGTTGTACTCTATTCAGTTGTTGTTAATAACCCAAGGATTGTAGTCTGTAATAAAAAGAAAATTGTACATACATCTTGTGTTCCTTATGTAAGTAATGAGTAAATGGTGATTTCTAACTAATGAGTTTTGTGAAAGGGAAGTTTTGGGGAAAAGATCCCTACATTGTTCACCCCCCCCCCCTCTCAATGTAGTCGTTGTGTCCAACATAGATGATAAAGAACCTGATATAATTATGCCTTTTGTTGTGCTACAACAGCAAGATATCCAGGGAATATAGATTATAATTTACCAATATGAAAAACAACTTTCACATCTAGTGTAGAGTCCTGAGAAATGGCGTTGTACTAGATCTGATATGTGTAAAATAATAGTTGCAAGTCTGTTATTTGAATTCAACCCCCTCCTCACAGCCACAAGAACTTGCCCAGGTACGTTCTCTTGAACAGAAGTTGCAGTTTATGTAATAAATATGCACCCTACACTTCTTATTTGCGCCCAGCCACTACAAAACGTGCCTAGAATGGGGATACAGGGCCCTCATACACCAGTTTCAGCTTTCTGTAATAATAAATGTGCCCAATGAGTGAGATATGCGCCCCCACGGGTGAGAGATTGCCCAGCAATAATAAATTATGCCCAACCTATCTCTAACTCAGCAAACCATAAGGAGAAATCACCCCAACACAGAAATAATGTTGCCAAAGATGTGATACAATCAACTCTTCCCCAATAAACTCGTGTTCAGCCTCTAGATTGGCGCCCCAGCTCACTGTGTATGCATAAACTGAAGACCCACAATTTTCTCAGAAAACTTGGCCCCCCAAACTCGCCCTCTTGTGATTAAAATTGATTTCAATAGGCAAAGAACTTAGCCACCATGAAATAACTCAACTACAGTGAATCCAATGAAGAAATCTAAAGTGATCCCTTCCTCAAACTGCCTAGGGTGTATTGTTGCAACATCAAAACCAGAGATAAATGCAAGGGTTTCCAAAAACCCTAGAAAACTCTCCAAGATGTCTCCAAATTCTATTTCTCAAATGAGTGAATGCAAGAATGAGTGGTGCCTCCTCATTTCCCCTCTTTTATTTCTCCATTGAGTTATTTCCCGCTCACTTTACTTTTAAATTTCTTTTTAAAGTCACTTTATGCTTGCACACTTTATAATTTTTAAGTGACTTCATTTGCCTAAGACCCATGTCCCCCTTTTTCCCTCTTTCACTTTATAAAGTTATTTCCTAGGCAAAAGTTGAGTTCCCTAGGTAAGTTTTTTGACTTAGCCTACGGGAACCAATTTAAGCTAGCAGAACCACTCCTTATGCCTCTCAGGCCAACGGGGACAATACAGCATTCTGGAAACTTAGTAAACAACACCTTTTTTCCATAAAAATCTCACCCAAACAACGAGCCAATCCACAGTTGTCATGCATGCAAATATTGTCAAGTTTAGCATGCTTTTATGTCCTCTTTCCACAGAAAACTAGGGCAAGTTAGTCATCATGGTTTTGGGCTTCTATATCTACAGGGGGATAAGACTATTTTTTTTCTGAGCAAATTGCAGCAGTGGAACTCTCATCATCCTCCCATCTTTCAGATCCAATAGACTACTTCCATCACTGCATACTACTGAACCTATTGCAGTTTGTCACGTGTTTCCACCAATGTTGTATATCTCGTCCCAGGGAAAGTATCGACGAGGGTCCAAAATGTAACCTATCAATGACATTGGCGGAAAATATTGGAAAATGTCACAAGACCTCAAAAAAATACAAAAAACACTCATTTTTTTCAATTTTTTAAACATGTAAAGAAACAACAACAACAAATAAACACATTGCTACATAAATATGAAAATACAACTAATAAATAAGATGCATAAGATGTCAAGTGGTCATATATCATGACTAAAGTGAAAATTCTGAAATATGTTCCTGATAGGATGATACAAAATCACATCAAATGATCAAAATAAATGTACCTCATGAGATGATTCATCATAAGGAATACATATACTAAATAGTACATAATAAAATGAAAATTATAGATCATAGGAATCCAAATCATTGATCCCCTCTAGGTTGTGTCACTCTACCCCTTTTACTAGTAAAGGGCACCACTTTTCCTCTGGAAGCAGTAGGTGGTCATGGAGGTACTCAGGATGAGCTTGGAGTGGAAGCTCCAGCTGCTCCAAATGCTCCATCTAAGGTGGTAAGTGATGGGGACGACGTGGAAGGCACCAAGAAGGAGACACCCTTGAAGGAGACACCCTCTCAAATCCTGATAGGAAGGCCATGTTGAAATTAATGCAACTACAAGGGCCATTCTCCTGGAGGATGGCATAAGACCCTAACTGTGGACTAGGGCCCCCAGCACACTCCTGGGGTTTCTTGGTATGAGACCAAGCAGTGTGAGCCATGGCAAAAGACCCTTGTGAGGGCCCCCAGTAGATGACTGGGGTTCTTAGTCTTGAACCAAGCAGTAAGTCCCTAGATGTGTCTAGGGCCCCTAGATATGGTCCAGGGAATCCTTGTTCGGTGCTTGGATTGATCCTTGGATATGTTCCTTGGTGGTTGATATAAGTCCCTAGATGTGTCTAGGGCCCCTGGTTGTGTTCCAAGGAATCCTTGCTCAGTGCCTGGATTGATCCTTGGATGTGTTCATTGGTGGTTGGTATAAGTCCCTAGATGTGTCTAGGGCCCCTGGATGTGTTCCAGGGAACCCTTGCTTAATACATGGTTTGATCCTTGATCTTGTACCTTGGTGGATAAGACCCTAGATGTGTTCTAGGGCCCCCAGAGGCGTTCTGGGGAAACTTGGTCTTTGACCAGGTAGATATTGGTGTAATACCAAGATGTGTTGATGTGTGATCCTCTTCCTCTCTCTCGGGATGGTCCATGAGACCTAGGAGTGTCTATGAAGATGGGCATGACCACATTATTGATGTACCCCCTTATGCAGTGATGATAAAGTTTATAGGTCACTATGAAACTCATGTGGACATTTGCCATTATGGAACCCCCCTTGACTTTATCTTAACAGGTACCCCCATGTTGTTTTGTTTTCCCTCTGGATTTATGTGATTGGGTTTTATTTTATGTGACTGGGCTTTATTTTATGTGATTGGGGTTTTTATGTAATTAGGGTTTTAATTAAATATTAATTGACATATTAATTAATATTTATATTAATTAAATGTCAATAATTAATTATAATCCTAATTACCCTAACCCCTCTCCCTAACTATAAATTTGAACCTACCCTATTGCATTTGACACTCACTCTCTCTCTCCTCTCCCTACTTGTTGCAGCTACCTCAGTGACACTTCTCCCACTTTTTAGTTGCGGCCTCCTATTGTTTATCAGTTTCAGTATTCTGTGTTGGCAAGAAGTTCCCCTTTAGGGGTCTGCTGATGGTTGATGGCTAGAGTTACCTCTTATGAACTGTGAGGTGCCTTCTTGCGCTGCCAAACTCACCTTCTAGAGTTGTCGGTCTTGTTCCTGTGGGTGTTGGATCTCCTTCTAAGGCCGCGAACCTGTGTACAAGTGTCACGGCTTCCATCAGGGCTCTCTCCTGTATTGCTTGGATTTTATGGATCCCTTCTAGGACTATCGCATGGTGTGCAGAGTTCACTATGGAGGGTTTTCAACTTGCTGTCCAAGTTTGTGTGTTGAGTTCACTGTGGAGGGTTTTCAACTTGTTGTCCAAGTTTTTTGTTTTGGGGTTTTTACAGTATGCTAAGTGAAGGGTTTGCTAAACTATTCAGATCTCATTCTTGTGCCTAATCACTATTTATTGGAGGGTTTTTTCTGCAAGGGGTATTGTTGTTAAGTCTGAGGTTTTATTGTTGTTTTCTTTGAGGGTTTCCTTCCATGGAAAAACTGTCCCACGGTCCTCTTTGACAGAGATCAAACCCTAGAGGTTTGATCCATGAACCTAAACTAAAGTTTGAGCATATTCACAGAGGCTTACATTCACACATGTGATAGGTACATCTATCTTTGAATCAGGAGGTAAGCTAAAAGTTAATTTTTCTTACTCAGAAATTTTATTTGCTTCCAGATCTATTTATATGTTTTCTTCTTTATGTTGATCTAGTCAACAAAAAAAATTTTAAGCATTTTGTTTATGAATTTTTCCCTATTTCTAACAGGGCCCTTATACCCCAGGCCAACAATTGCAACAACTTCAAACATGGAATGGTAGAAGGGGTTATTAGCAATGTTAAAAGGTATATCACTCCAAAGAAAACATCTGGCCACAAGCTTGTCAGCCTCCTCCTTCTCTTTTCCTTTAATCAATGACCAAATAGAAGGTTTCCCCCCAGGTGTTGACCTCGGCACAAATAAAGGTGAGGTTGATAAGTAGAGTGCAGAAGTTGAGGCCCTTGAGGGCCCTGTGGCTGAGGAGTGGGATTGGGGTACTGGTCCCCCCTCAGAGGCACTTGTTCCAATGTTTCTATTTGCAACTTCAAGTTCTTTTTTGCAAGCCTCGGTCGCATCCCTCTTATTAGTCATATCAATGAGTGATTGGTTTGCAACATGCATAATTTATGGGGTACTCTTTGGACAAATTTCCACATCAAACCCGTTGATTTTGGCAAGGTGGTATTTCAAGCGGCTAATTCCTCCATTAATTCCTTTGCCGCAAATATTGCATGTCAATATTTTTCTATTGGGAAGTTCGACCAATTCACCATACACCCACATTGGATCCAATGCCTTCGGCATTTTGTTTAGGTGAAAATATTAAACCTATGACACAAAAAAAAAAAAACACATGATAATGCAAAGCTTAAATAATGAGAGCTAGATGAATGTGGAATGATTGAATTTTCCATTCAAAAACAACAACAAGAGGCACATTGCAAACCCTAGCCTAACTCTAGAAAAACAAAGTTCAAACAAATGAAAGAAAAACGTTTTGGATCATACCTGGAAATCTTGATGGTTTGAACGATTGAATGATGAATCCCCACTCCACGATCTCTCTGCTAATGGCAACAAGATCCTTGGTGTTCTCCTTGAATAGATCCACAATTAATTCCCTCACACCTCTCTAGCTCTCTCACACCTTAGAAATGAAATAATGAATTAAAACAAGTGACCCGCAGCCTTAAACCCCCCTTCACGTGCACTTTTCTGCATTTTTTTTTCAGCAGGCTAATATATTATGTTGATTCGCAATATTTTGAGAATATATCGCGATACATTGAATGTGTCGTGACACATTCAATGTATCAGATATATAGCGATATATTACATCGAATATATCGTCTCCCCCTTAATCTCAACAATAAATCCAATATATACGATATATCAACGATATATACAACATTGGTTGCCACTATGATATACTTCAATCTCTTGACTAATATATACATTGGTTGCCTTGTCCCTGGCTCGAGGAATATCCTGGTTGGATAGTTGTTAGTTGTATTGCAGTGGCTTGCTTAGCTTTGATGCACTTTGATTTCTTATTCAAGGTACATATTCTTTCCATTTCGTTTGTTTTCATGCATTGTTATAATTATCTCATAAATTTGATCTCAACCACTTGGAATTTAACTAAAATTTGTCCTTGCTCTTGACTAACAAGCATTTAAAGGGAAAGTTTCTTATGTGTTGATTGAATGGATTGTTTATACAGATTTATTAGCTTAATAGTAGCCTACATCCCCTAGGGACACCCCCCTGAGACTAGAAAAGCACCATACCAAATGGAGAGACATCCAATGATGACAAGGTCGGTTATCTATAATTATTACATGAGTCTGTTGGTGCAGATCCACATGATAACAAATTGGCATCGTTGACGAGGACTGATAAAAATACAAAGAAAGAATGATAAACCAAGAAAATCAAGAAAGATGGAAACATGGTGGAAAAGGCACAAAGCCAATTAATACATGTGTACATCAATGGTACATTTATAATACATCTCAATATAACGACCTCACAACCGTATCACAACTAAACGGTTGTTAATGTCTATTTAAGACTTATGATTATTTCTAACAAATCCCCTTTAATCTTAAGTCAATACAATTGTATCAGCTCAGCAACAAGGACTACTACAAAAGCTAATAAGTCTTCAACCTAATGGGCTACTACAAAAGCTAATAAGTATCGATGAAGCTCTGCTTGAAAAATCGCCAAAAGTGGATGCCAAAACCAAGTCTAGAAAAATCGTTGTGTAACAAATGAGCTAGACAACCTATAGGTGTTCATTGAAGTGAACCCAAAACTTATTAGAGCAAACCCTGATGAGAAGTGAATTGGATACATTTCCAACACATCCCAAGTCCTGAAAATGCCTGACAATCCTGAACGCGCCAAGCAAAAATGCAAAAGAAATAGTTGCCCTATGCTAGATCCGAAGATCATCCATGTAAAGTCCGAAGATTGTCAAGTGAACAAATAAGTTCACAAACTGCTCTTAGAAATTGACACATAAAAAAACTGTCAATAATCTTGTTGACAGTAAAAGTGTTGAAAGGCATCCAAACCATGTATCCATAAAATCCTATGTCCATAAAAAATCTTGTGGGTAGTAAACCAGGTGAATCGTTGGTACTATCACAAATTCGAACTATTGATCAAAATGTCGAATTTTCATAAAGGTGTCAAACTGTCTAACCACCATCAAAGTGACAAGGTGAATGAATCCATCAAATGCCAAAATTTGGCAAGTCATCCATCCATCCAATATCCATCAAAATCCTGAATCCGTCAAAACTTCTAAGTGTTGAACTGTCTCAGCGAAAGTCCTCTGAAGGTCAAACTAACCAATCCAAATCCAAATCATCAAATCCATCACCAAGTATAGAATATATTTATCCTGAATAAAAGTATTTGCAATCCTGAATCCATCGTCCATCTACAAAATCAATCCCATAAATGATCGATGTCAAAACCATCAATTTTGTATCTTGTATCATGAATCCATCATCATCCTCAAAAGACATTGTCCTGAATGAACTGCAAACCATCAAAGTAGACTTTGAAACTTGAAGTATGACATATCCTCACTAAGTTCCCCCCTGTCAACTAAAGGTGAGAAGTCTATACCATCAAATATACTCCCCTTGAATGTCAAAAAGGGTAATCAAAATGTCTTTGAGTGGAGTCAAAAAAATCAATCTTCAACTGAAAAAATAAAACTCAAGTGGCATCTTGCCCTCAAATCATCAAATCCAAAGCACGCATAACCATCCATTGTGGAAATTGCTCCACGTAAACATGGTTGAACCGATGTATGGAGCTGTCGATAAGACTGTTCCAATAAATTGGCTTCCAAACTCCAATGTTAATTCCCTAACCATTCAAAATGAATATGTTTCCACTAAATTTTCTTTCTCTTCTGACACCTTACTGAGAGGTGATTGGTCTTCCCACAAAAACTACATGGGTGAAGATAAAAACACTTTAACTCATCATGGCCAAACCGATGACAGCGTTGGCATTGTATGGGTTCTTCGTCCAACTAATCATTATGATCATACAAATCCACAATACCTATAGAAACATCAGAAGTCTTAGCAATTACATCAGCATCCTGATCATCCTTAATTGCATCAACATCTACATCATCATCATCATCTCTAATTGCACATCATTCAAAAAAGCATCGCTCACAAATGTAATATGTGTGCAATAATTAGGAATATGAAAAAGGTTGTCAACATCCTTTTCATATCTTAAGCCATGTCAATTCCATTTTAATTATAGTTTTGTAATATCCCCTCTAAAAACATTTTGGGTTTGGACTTAGTTTAATAAGTGGACATTCCATCAAACAGTTTGCAACCAAATGTTCCCACAATGGTCATGTATGATATTAAAATCGGCATGAAGGTTGAAAAATAATTATCTATAATAGATTTCACTGTGTTGTTATATTAGATGGCCATGACAGCAAAGAATACAATCTGAAATATCAAGCAGTTATACAATAATACTTAATGGAAAAAAACTCGAGTTTATATCTTTTGTTGTCACTACAATTTTGCTTGTGTCTTGTAGATGACGACCTTCTATTCGACCTCAATAGCATCTTGCAATACCCAAAATCAACCCCTCTTCAAAAATAGCTCAATTCCAGCGTAAAGGAAACACCCAACAGCTAGGAAATTGCGCCCAGATGTCAATAAATGCGCCCAGCAAGTGTATAATCCATCCAAAGGAAGGAAATGTGACCTAGGTAGTAGAGAAATCAGCTCATAACATAATATTTGTCCCAAAACATATACAATCATCCCCAAACAACAAGATATTTGGCCTCTGTTAGCAAATAATGGTTGCCATTGTCCAATCGACCCTCCTAGGTGATAACTTGATCTTCCTGTAGTAGAGAATTCGCCCAGCAGAGAAAGAATCGCTCCCTTGTCCAGCAAAATGACCCCCACACTCTAAAACTCAACACCAAGAAGATATACGATCCAACTTAAGAGAAAACTCAACCTCCTCAATGTAGTTCGACCCCTACAAGTTCAAACTCTGTCGCCCTCTCCAAAACCCAGCCACTAAATTAAGAGAAAACGTTGCCACAAAGAATCATGATATCAATGGAGCACAATGAAGAAATCTGAAGTGATCCCTTCCCCAAATGGATCGATTAGGGTGGATGTCTCACCACCGAAACCAATCTCAGAAATATCCCTTAGGGTTTTCGTCCCAAGAGTTCACAAAGCCACAAAGAGATCTCTCAATGAATTTTAGAAAACAACAAATCAAGAATGAGAGAGGGCACCCCCTTTTCCCTTTTTATCCTTTGGTTGACTCTTTTGCAACCCTTTTTATCTTTTAATAAATTTAAGTGACTTTTCATATTCCCAATAGTCACTTAGGCACCTTTTGCCAATTCACTCAATGTCACCTTTAAATTTAATTAATTCTCGCTCCCATGACATTAAGTAAATAATTAATTCCCTTTTTTTTGGCTCCCTGACTATAGACTATGGGAATTACTTAGGCTATTTCATCAATTCCTAGAGAACTCATTTGGAAAGGGACATTACAGTCCTCCCTTACCAAGACTGCTTGTCCTCAAGCAACCGCAAATGTGGATGTTGTAAGATCTGATCACTTTCCCACGTGGCATCCTCTGCTGGTAAATCTCGCCATCTGATGAGGTATTCTTGAATCACCCTGTTACATAATATCCTCTCTTGGACCTCCAATACCTCCTCAGGAACCAGTACTAGCTTCCCCTACTCATCCAATGGAGGTAGCTCCGCCAAAGTAGTGACTTGGTGCCCCAATGCCTTTTTGAGACATGAGACGTGAAACACATTATGAATTTTTCTTCCCTCCGACAATTCCAGTTCATAAGCCACTTAACCAACTCTTTGAACTACCATGTAGGGTCCATTAAAACGTGGCTTAAGCTTCTCTGTGTCGCTCTTCTTTAGTGAAGATTGTCTATATGGCTATAGCCTCAAGAAAACCAATTCTCCAACCTCAAAAGTGCGCTCAACCATGTTCATGTCTACATATAGCTTCGGGTGATTCTATGTCGTATGTAGATTGTCCTTGAGAGCCATGAGTATGTCCTGGCTCTCTTGGATCCAGTCCTTGTCTTTGGGATCCCTGTTATCCCCAAACGCTAAGTCAACAAAGGACGGAGCATCGTACCCATACAATGCTCGAAATGATGTCATGCCTATGGACATGTGATGAGTGGTGTTGTAGCAATGTTCTCCCAGATGCAACCACTTCACCCATGATTTATGTTGCCCAGACACGTAGTTACATAGATATCCCTCAAGCCATTTGTTCACAATCTCAGTTTGGCCATCTGTCTAAGGGTGGTAACTAGTGCTGGGAGTCAACTCTGTGCCAGCCAGTCTAAACAGTTCCTGCCAAAATGCACTAAGAAACTTGATGTCCCTGTCGCTGACAATAAACCTCGGTAACCCATGGAGTCTGAATATCTCTCTGAAGAACAACTATGCGACATGTGTTGTCTTGTATTCAAAGGATATGGAGAATAAATGTGCAAATTTATTCAAACGATCGACCACTACGTATATACAATATCTCCCTTGGGCCTTTGGTAGCCTTGCGATAAAGTCCATGGATATGCTTTCCCATTTCTGTTATGGGATGGGCAACGGCTGTAGTAGTCCTGTCGGATGGTTCTGCTCTTACTTGTTTTGCTGACAAGTCACGCACTCTCTCAAGTGATTTAACAAATCATCTTTGAGGTCCTTCCAAATGAACCTCTCCCTGACCTACCTGTAGGTTTTGAAGAACCCGGGATGTCATGCCAATGGTGTATTGTGCATAGCCTCCATGATTTTCTCCTTTAGTGTAGATTTTGGGACTAGATATATACGGTATTTGTAGTAGATGATGTCATCCACCACTTTATACCTATCATCCTGTGCACTGTGGTCCATCACCTCACAAGCAAATTTGTTCTTAGAATATTCCACCAAGAACTAAGATTTCCAATCTACCGAAACCTCTACAAGTGAAAACATCTTTGGTTTTCTGGAGAGAGCATCTGCAACTGCATTATTCTTCTCTTTTACATACTCAATGTTGAAATCATAGGCCTGTAGTTTGCTAACCCTTTTATGATGTCTTTCATTCAAATCTTTCTGCCCTAGAAAATGCCTCAAGCTGTTATGGTATGTTTTTTAATCACAAATTTTCCACCTACCAAGTATTGTCTAAACTTCGCCAAAGCATGCACGATGGCGAGCATCTCCTTGTCATAGATGGAATATAGTATTTCTTACTCTGTGAGATTTCTACCCTCGTATGTTATCGGATGCCTCTACTGCATCAGAACTGCTCTTGTCCCCTCACCCAATGGATCGCACTCAAGAACAAAGGGCTAAGTGAAGTCAGGAAGTGTAATACTGGGCAGGTGATCATCACTTCCTTCATTTGGACAAACATCTTATGAGCCTCTTCGTTCCACCTGAATGCCCCTTTGTTTGTCAGATATGTGAGTAGTGCAGCCAACTATGAAAAACCCTTAACAAACCTCCTATAGTAGTTGAAATCTTGAAGAACCGGCGTAAGTGTGAAATATTTTGGGGCAGTGGCCAATCCAGTATAGCCTGTATCTTTTCCATGTGCACCTATACTCCATGAGCACTAACCACATGTCCCAAGTATAAGATTTTTGTCATGCCAAATTCACATTTCAACTCTTTGGAATACAGTGATTGTTCCTCCATAATACTCAGGATCTCCTCCAAATGTGCCAAATGTTCCTCCCATGTCCGGTTATATATTAGGAGATCATCAAAGAATACCAATAGAAACTTCCTCAACTGCTTTTTGAAGAGGTGATTCATGCAGAATTGGAAAGTAGTTGGTGCAATGGTCAGACCAAATGGCATGACCAAAAACTCGTAATGCCCATAATGGCATCTGAAAGCAATTTTTGGAATGTCCTGCTCTCTGACTTTGATCTGGTGGTACCCTCATCGAAGGTCAATATTCGAAAAATATACTGCCCCGTGCAACTCATCAAGTACTAGCTCATCTATCTTGGGGATTGGGTACCTGTTTTTTATCGTCTTCTTATTCATTTCCCTGTAATCAATGCACATCTGCATTGTGCCATCCTTCTTCTTCACCAACACTACAGAAGAAGTGAATGGACTTGAACTCGGTCTAATGTGTCCCATCTCCAGTATGTCCTTAATGACCTTTTTGATCTCATCCTTAAATTTCTTAGGATGTCTGTAGGGAGTGGTGATTAATGGTTTGGCTCCCTCCTCCAACTCAATGGAAAATCCCCTATCGGGTGGTCTCCCTAGAGGTATCTTCCCAAATACTCGGTCATGTTTACTTAGCAGTGTCTGGATGTCCACATGATGTTGATGGCTACTACAAGAAGGATTCTCAGTAGTGATCAGGCACTATACTGCATAAGCGACATCACCATGTCTGAATATCACCTCTGTCCTTTTAGCTGAGACGATCCTGGGAGCATCATTTGACATGCCTCTCAAGACCACTTTCCTACCACTCGCTGCCTTAAACTGCAACTCCATGGCCTTGTAGTCGATCGTATGCCTCCTTATGGAAACAAGCCACTGAAACCACAATATGACATTGGTATCCTACAACTCAACTACATAGAAGACATATGTCACTGTGTAGTTGCCCAATGTCGAACATAGTTGTGAGATCTTTTGTGTGCAAGGTATGACATGCCCGCCAGCCACTGCCACATCAAATCCCTCGAAGTCCATCATATGAATCCCCCTCTTAGCCACCAAGGTTGAGTCAATAAAATTGTGGGTTGCCCCACCATCAATCAATATGGTGACTCATTGACCATGTACAACACCCCTAATCCTAAAGGTGTGATATCTGGGGACACTTGATAGAGTGGCGATAACTCCACTCTTGGCTTCCTCCTATGGTTGCTCCTCAGCTGATTTGTCCTACTCACAATCTTATGCCTGCTCTGCTTCCTCCTCATCCTCACTCTCTGAGAGAAACTCTATATAATGTGCCTTGCCCTTACCCATACACATGTGCCCAGGCTCCCAAGTGTCTTTGCAGTTGAAGCAAAATTATTTCTCCTCAACTCATTACGAGTTGCCTCATCCATCTTCTCTTTTCCCGTTCATTCTTTCTGAAAGGGTTTCTTATCTTTGATTTTTTTAGGAATGAACGGTTTGGAGAAATTTTTTGTCTTGGGGACCGCATCCTCGATTTACCGTGTCCAAATGATAGCATCTTGCAATGTCTCTTGTTTGAAGAATTTCACCCAACCACGCAGTGGCTCAAATAAACCTTCAGTAAACATCATCACCAATCTCTGCTCGGATATGTCTATCAGTGTGACAGCAAGCTTCTGAAATCTGGTGATGTGTGCATCCTGTTTGAGTTGTGTCAACTCCCTGAAGTGTATCTCCAAATCCTTCCTATCAAACCTCTCCATAAAATTCTATGTCAAGTCCGGGGAAGAGGCGATGTTGGCATGTCCCAGAGTGATCAATCCATGGTACCACCACTCATGGGCCTCTCCATCCAAATGCAGGGTAACGAATTTAATCGTCTCATCCTCTATCATGGTATTAAGCTGGAAGTATGTATCCAACTTTTGAACCCATGCTCGAGCTGTGGACTTGCTCGAACCATCAAAAGAGGGAATGGTGAGCTTCCCAACCTTCCTCATGAGATCCTCATTCTGTTGGCCCTATTAACTTCCCTTGGCATGTTCTTACACTTGATATTGCAGTAGTCCTGTAGTGACATGGCCAACTAGAAATCCTCACCCATAGCCAGGTACTCCCTCTAATAATCATCAAAGGTCTCACCCCGACCTTGTTTCCCTTGATTCCCCGTCGGTTGGTTCCCTGTGAACTGAGGTAAAAGTGGCCTGGGAATAATTCTTCATGTGGTTCTGGTACCAACTTGTGCAGGAATATGGTTGTCGTTTCCCTCTGCATGGTTTCCATGATTCTTGTTGGGACCCCCTACACCATTGTTTCCCCCATGGTGTCCATTAGTACATCCATTTCCATTATTACCCCCATGGTTATGGTTTGCCTGGTTGGTAGCAATCAACTATGCCAATAGTTGTGCTAATTGTTGTTGCCCATTATGTATACCCTCTCAAAATTGTAAGGCCTTGTCTTCATTCTGATCCCCCATAGTTACTTTGCTACTTCTTCATGTTCTGCCTCAGGTTGGTTTTCTTCTATTATCTTTTCCTAGTTAAAAATATTTTATGCCCCTCACTGCCTCTTACTTCTATAGGTGATATACCCTTCTTCCTCTCCTTGATTCATGAAATTTTAAATCCGCTTGGGCTGGCAGGACTAAGGGTTTGATACCACTGTAATATCCCCTCTAAAAAAAAATTAGGTTTGGACTTAGTTTAACAAGTGGACATTACATCAAACAATTTGCAACCAAATGTTCCCACAACAGTCATGTATGATATTAAACTCAGCATGAAGGTTGACAAACAATTATATATAACAGAGTTCACTGTGTTGTTATATTAGATGGCCATGACAACAAAGAATGCAATCTGAAATATCAAGCAGCTATACAATAATACTTAATGGCAAAAAACCTGAGTTTATATATGTTGTTGTCACTGCAATTTTGCTGAGGATTGTGTCATGTAGATGACAGCCTTCTATTCGAAATCAGTAGCAGCTTGAATACCCAAAATCGATCCCTCTTCAAAAATAGCTCAACTCCAACATAAAGGAAACACCCAGCAGCTTAGAAATTGTGCCCAGATGTCAATAGATGCACCCAACAAGCGTATAATCCATCCAGAGGAAGGAAATACGACCCAGGTAGAAGAGAAATCGACTCAGGACATAATATTGGGCCCAAAACATATAAAATCGTCCCCAAACAGCAAGATATTCGACCTTTGTTAACAAATAATGGTTTCCATTGTCCAATCAACCCTCCTAGGTGATAACTTGGTCTTCCTGTAGCAGAGAATTCGCCCAGCAGAGAAAAAATCGCCCCCTTGTTCAGCAAAATGACCCCCACACTCTAAAACTCAGCACCAAGGAGATATACAACCCAGCTTAATAGAAAACTCGGCCTCCTCAATGTAGTTCAACCCCCTACAAGTTCAAAGTCCGTCGCCACCTCCAAAACTTAGCCACTAAATGAAGAGAAAACGTTGCCACAAAGAATCATAATTTCAATGGAGCACAATGAAGAAATTTGAAGTGATCCCTTCACCAAAAGGACCGGCTAGAGTGGATGTCTAACCACTGAAACCAATCTTTGAAATCTCCCTTAGGGTTTTCATCCCAAGAGTTCACAAAGCCACAAAGAGCTCTCTCGATATATTTTAGAAAACAACAAATCAAGAATAAGAGAGGGTGCCTCCTTTTTCCCTTTTTATCCTTTGGTTGACTCTTTTGCGACCGTTTTTACCTTTTAATAAATTTAAGCAACTTTTCATATTCCAATATTCACTTAGGCACATTTTGCCAATTTACTCAATGTCACCTTTAAATTTAATTAATTCTCACACCTGTGACATTAAGTAAATAAATAATTCCCCCCCTTTTTTTTGCTCCCTGACTATAGCTTATGGGAATTACTTAGGCTATTTCGTCAATTCCTAGACAACTCATTTGGAAAGGGACATTAAAAGTTCTTCCCATGGTCGAACAATTCTAATTGCTTCCTCATATTTATCCGTGACTTTTCTGTCATAGGGACTTCATCCAACTCATCTTCATGTTTATGAGTGTCATCATCTATCAGCTGAATGTCTTCATTGAAGTCATTTTCATCCTTGATGTCGTTTTGTTCGTCAATATGTAATCCAAATAATGGATTATGCTAAAGAAGTATGAAATCACAATGTTGGTGTCGAAGGAGACTTAATTCATCAGATAACAATTTGTTTTTAAGTTTAAACGGATAAACATTCATGTGCATGACTTGTAAGTAGGTGAGCATTGTAGTGAGAGTGCTTTTGTTCATTGAAATTATAGATTCTGAAGTTGAGTTGATTAATGTGTGTTGTGGAGTAAACATTTCTTCAATCCTAGCCATTATGACATGTGTTTAATATGCAAGAGTTGTAAGACTTAAAAAGTGTGAAGACCTCTTTTAGAACACCTTTAAAAATTGTGAAGGTGACCTCTTTCAGAATCCCCTTATTCCATTTCAGGCAGGTTGTACAAAAACGAGTCAAAAATGCTTGCTAACAACTTCAAAAAGTTACTTCAACAAAGAAGTCAAAAGACTTATTACAAATGCAAGAGAAATGTTGTATGATAGAATTAGGAAAGTTGATCAAACATCAATCGAAAATCCAATTGGAATTGTCCTTAAATGATTAGAGTGCTTGTGTATTTTGTATTTGTGGCCTTCTTTGCATAAGTGGATTTGTTTTATTGTCTACGTTGCATATGAGTGCCAAAAAATGCAAGATAATAAAATGAAACCACCATGACGATTGTTGTCGCCTTTATACACACTTGGGTAACGTGGAAGAAATCTTCCATCCTCTTGGTGTGTCCTTGGGGGCAAGTTTCGAGTCAAGGTGTTGTCACCTGATCCTTAACTCCTTCGTCTACGCCAACTCCTAGCGAAGCCAAGGGGGGTAGTCCCTAAATAAAATAATCTAAGGCTTAAAACTAAATCTAAGCACAATTAGTGTTCTAGGAGTTTATCGCAACAAGAACAAGATAGTCAAATAGCAATCTACACTAACAGCATATGGTTCATTCACTTATCCCAAGATATATTCAATAACCATAACGCAAAAAGATACATACCTCAATGAGATACTTCAAAGGAAATGATTGTAAGATATAAATGCTTTGAAGTAAAATACTTGAAAGTAAATCTGATTAGACCCGTGCCAAGAGTCATGTATGTAATGTTGTTGAAAAAGGAGATTGCCCTGTGAAAATGTCCTTGAAAATTTTAGATTAAGGTTGGTTAGATTAATTTATTGCTTGTGTGAAATTGTACTGCAAGAAAGCAAAACTAATCGAGGATGTGGCCTCTTGAGAGGCTATACCTTTAGCGTGGAAATTTGTGGAGAGCTTGCTGAAACCCAAATGGCTTCACCAACAAACTCAATAAAGGTGTCGGAGGTCCAACACAAAGAGGAACAAGCCCGAGGTATTATGTCTGACTTCACACACTCCCTTTATGCGGTTTTCCAAACCAAGCAATAGCTTCTTTTGAGATTGTCCTAATTATACTACTCCACACTGACCAACCCCGATTCTAATGAGTTTCCCAGATCGAGCTAGGCTCGCAAGGGTTCAAAACATACATAGGGGAGCTGAGGGGAAAGGTTTATTTGCAATAAAATAAAGATTGAAAGTAAATTGCAGAAAATAAAAGTTTCCTAATTAATCTAAGTCCACACTAACCAGCCTCTTTTCAGAGGAGCTGAGGGGACTGGTTTATTTTCCCCAAAAAAGGTAAAATTACAAAATTGAAGTATAATCTAGCAATTAAAAAATTTACTTTGCAAAAAGGAAAGCTAAACTAAGTGTGATTGTTGTTGTTGTATTTTATTTTATTTTATTTTTCCTTAGATGATGATTAGAAAGTAAAATGAAAGACTTGAAAAAATCACACAACCACACCACAAGACACCACCCCCCTAGGGGGAAACGAAAATTGGCCGTTGTGTAGCCCACTCTTTATTGCTTTGGTTACAATGGTCTCTCTTTGGGAGACTTTGGATCTTTATAGAAGTGGATCAGTAGAATTTACAAGATTTTACAATGTTTTGTTAAGGTACAAGGTACTTTGGGGGGGCTTGGAAGCTCTAAAACTTCAAAAAATGGGCAGCATATCCCTTTTTTTTCCACCAAACTTGCAAAAACAGCAAGTTAATTATGGCAAAAGATGCCCAAAAATCTATTGGAAGACCCTGCAAAATATGTTAGTCAATGTACAAAAAATTGTGGAAAACGTCTAAGTAAAAATTACACTAAAATGACAACTAGAACTTAATAAAACAAGAAAGAAAATGTCTTTTCTTTATGATATTACTTGCTGTCCTAAAACAGCAAACAATGTCACAAAGATGCATAAATATGACTTTTAAACTCTTTACAAAAATAAACTACCTTTAGCTTTTAAAAATCTCTTTGAAAAATGAGCTAAATGATAGATTGCAAGCTAGATCAAAGAAAGAAGCTTTATGATTCAATCTACTTGTTTTTTTATCATGCAAAGGAAAACCTCTTTAGATCAAACTTTAAAATGGAAATTAAGCTTTGCATGCATTCAAAATAACCAAAGAAAGTATGTTTTAGAAGGTTGAGAAAGAGAGAGAGAGAGAGAGAAAGTCTTTCTTCAAGACTTGAATCTTGAGCTATGGGGTCCTCCGGTGAAAGGATGAGGAACTCGTTCTCAAAAGATCTTGAAGTTTGTGGGATATTGCACTCAAATCAGCCACCACTTCAAGTATGAGTACCTGCAATCTTCATAAACCTACATACAACTTGTTAAATATCGGTGTTCCCTACACATGAAGTCTAAATAGCATGCAATTAAGCAAAATTAACATGCAAATTATTAACCGCATATGTAAAGTAACAAAAGATCTTAATATCCAAACTAGTTAAGAAGATCTTTCCTATTGGGTGATAGCACCCCTATTAAGGTCAATCTACAAATTGAAATATACATAAACAAGACACAATTACCTCACAATAGTAAACCATGAACATCAACATTCACATAATACTACCATCCACCATATGACCTCTAACGTCTTCTTTATTCAAACTTGAAAGAGTGTTACAATAATACAATACAATAGCATAAGTTCTTTCCCCAAGATCTGACTAACAAATGAGGATGGGGTTGACCTTGTTTATATAGAAAACCGGGTGACATTCCCGATGATGGAGGGCGCACATCCCAAAGTGAAAATGACAGATGGATGAAAGGATTTGATCCACCTATCAAGCCACAAGAGTTAACTCATCACAAGTGGATGTGAGAGTGAGAGAAGAGGCACCACATAGCCAAGGGAAGGTGCTAACCTCCCTTGGGATTATCAACCCACTCAAAAATGCGTCATCTAGCTATAGAGGGGCGCACCTCACATTGGGATCCTCACCCATGTGCCACATCACACCAACAACTCCTCCCTAACTCGCCTCAAGTGTCATTAAGTGGTAGTGAACTGATAGAGAGAGAGAAATTTAACTAAAAATATGTCTCAAACATGTTTCCACAAAAATAGCATTTGCTGATTTTTGTCTTTTATTTGTCATTTATTTATCTTTTTCGAGAGAAAATTATTTTTTCTTGAGTAAAACTCAATATTTTCCCTCAAAAAAATGGTACTTAGGTAAAGTGGATATTCTGGATGTGAAAATGAATACCTACAAGGCATATGATGCCTTTTATTACTACTTTTTTAACTAATTGACCAATTACAATTAAAGAATCTTGTTTTGTGGGAAATTTTTTATTGACTCAAAACATTAAAAAATCCTAAGGGGGACTTAGCGCAATTTCCATATGACTCAAAATGATGATCTAGCATGGTAATATAAATATTTTAGACACTAGACTTGGATAACCAAGCTAAGGCCTAACCATCAATAACATACCCCAGCTTTGGAAGTATTTGAGTGAAAAAACTTAAAAATTATAACTAGCCTAAAATGAATTCTAGGCAAGAAATAATCAAGTGAAAAAAAACACTCTAGAGTATCTACTCATGATCAAGTCTTAGGAGGCCAAGCCTTTTACAAATTCATCGTGCTAATCTCATCTTATTATAATTCCCCACAGGGGATGGAAATGCGAAAAAAAAGTGGTCAATTTTACCAGCTGGACTTCTAAACTTTGAACTTGAACATGTAAATGTTCAATCTTTGGCAGCTCACCTCCAAGTCCATCTTAGTGCAACTTGGTGGATAGCAACGACAAAACAACAATAATGAATAAGGCGCACACATAAAGATCCTAAGACCCCTTATTCAATTTCGGACAAGTCTTGGATGATAAACAAAAATTCTAATTTATACTAAAGAAGATGAGAACTCCATGCAATGACTACAAATCACCTTATAACTCCTTAAATACCCATCAAAGCCTTATAACTTCGATTAACACCTTATTACAGTATTACATGTAAAATTTCACCCTTATGGCGCCTTATAAAAGTGAGTTAAAAAATAAAAATGCATCCTCTCAATAATCCACTCAATGCAAATTTCTTTAATAATACATTATTAGGGTTTATAACAAGAATCTTTGTCTTTCTATGTCGGCAGCGTATTTCAAGCTTCCGCTACTTGACAACATTAAGAATCTCCACCTTCAAGCTTCCACTACTTCACAACATTCAATATGTCTCTATCTAATTCCAAACCCTAAAATCGTCGTGACCCAGTTCAACAGTTGTGCAGAAACCACATTGAAATGCAGATGCTATGTTCAGTAATGTGGACCAAATATTTCACATAAAGGAAAAAACTATCAGCAATATCTATCCTGACCATCTGAGAAGGATGTTGGCAAAACCATCTAAGAAGCGGAGATACATTAATAATTTATGAAATCTTCAAAAATATCTTCCATGGATCGGTTGGATAGGCTACAAAATCGGTTGAGTTTGTGTGTGAAATTGTTTGTATATAATATATCAAAAAAGCGGAGGTCCATCTGTGAATCCAGACAGACAAAAGGAAAACCAGCAATGTGGTTGAGTGAAATATGGTTCTAGCTTAACAAATACCTTAACCATATGAATACAAAGCAAGCA
>JZKD02S1789477.1:68342-79039 GCA_000966675.3 Picea glauca | reverse complement strand
AAGGCTAATGATAATCAATGAATTATAGGATAACCATTCTTTAGAGAAATATTTAGATGTAGGTTGTTAGTCATGCATATGTAATCCAGATTGGATACAAGGTTGTTCTTGCACAGGAAAGAGGGTATGATGTCAATTGTTTCTTAGGTGTGGACCAAGGTTATACATGTAACCTTTTATTGAGATTGAATGAGACAACAAGAGAGTAGAACGATCAAGGATTGTTGGTTTTCCCGATTTGGGTTTCTAGGGTAAAATCTCTATGTACTCTGTGATTTCTTTGTCATTTACGTTCTTGATTAAATTCTTCTTCTCTTATGATAGGTTTAGTGTGTTAGTGTTTCTCATGTACTGGAAAGTGGTATCAAATCCATGTTATCCTTTGACGTGTGTATCAGATCTTGATTTACCAATCTTGAATATGAGAACTAAACCCTACGTACATTAAGAGTTGTAAGTCATAAATTGTGTTAAAGATCCTGGTAAATAATGGAGAGCAGTTAAAGAATAGAGATAGAAATATTCAATGGCAAGAATTTTGAACTTTGGAAGCTTAAAATGGAATATATTCTTGTAGATCGAGAATAATGGACATCAGTCTGTCTAGGTACCCAACCGACAAGCATGTCGACAAAAGAATGAGAGAAACTCAAAAGAAGAGAAAGGAGTATGATTCGACTTTGTCTTGAAAATTTAGTACTGTTGAATGTCTAAGGTGAATATTCAGCCAAGAAACTATGGGACAAGATGGGAATCTTATACCGGTTGAAATATATAGTAAATAATTTGTTTCTCATAAACAAATTGTATCTTCTGAGAATGAGTGATGGTAGTTCGATGACTGAGCATTTAAATGAATTTAACATATTTTAAAGCCAGTTATCGTCTTTGGATATTAAAATCATTGAGGAGGAGAAGTGTATAAGCCTATTATGTTCTTTTCCAAACTCCTGGGATATTTTAGTTGTGGATATAGGGAGTAATAAAATCACACTAGTGATAAAATATGTGATTGCTTCTTTGCTATCAGAAGAAATGAGAAGAATGAACATGGAAGGATCGACCAAAGATTCTTTAGTGGTGAGAGGTCGAATGGTTGAAAGAGATAAAGGAAAATTCTCTAGTATAAAGTCAAGTTGAAGGGTAGATATAAATCCTTGGTTCATTCGACAAGAAGATGTTGGAAATGAAATAAAGCTAGGCATTACAAAAAGGACTATAAGTAGAGGGAAATTAAAGTTAGTACAAGATCCGATGAGAAGCTGTCGACTGAGAGAAAGACAATCCTAGATAAGGAAGGTGATTTGTACATGGTTTCGATCAATACACAGTCAAATCAAGGTGTTTGGTTGATCGACTCAGGAGAATCATATCATATGACACCACATAGAGAATGGTTCTGCGAGTATGAACAATATGATGGAGGTGATATTTTCTTACGGGATGACTCGAAAACCAAAATTTTTGGACAAGAAAGAGTTTGATTGATACTGCAGGATGGGAGGAAAAGAACCCTTCCAGATATGCTACAAATTCTAGGTTTGGAAAGAAATATGATATATGTTAGTAAGATGAGTGATGCTAGAGTACACACGTTGTTTCAGAAGGATTCATAGAATATGGTCAAAGGTGTGATGTTCTTAATGAAAGGAGTTTATATTAGAACCCTATACAAGATATTAGGGAATGTTGACTCGACTAGATGCAACAACATCATTTCTCTTGAAGTCGACTCGACTTCGAATCAACTCGACTCGACTTGGGATGAGACGGTACAAAACAACTGGACAAGACATGATAACATCGACCCGACCATGCTATGGCATGAGAGGATGGGACACATTAGAGAAAAAAGACTCCAAGCTATGCACAAAAAAGGTATGGTCGAAGGTTTTCCTGAATTTGGTTTAGAGGTCAACTTTTGTGAACATTGCATATATGGAAAACAAATTTGAGTGAGTTTCCCATCTGGAGCGACAAGGGAAAATGGGATTCTAGAACTGGTTCATAGTGATGTGTTTGGATCGGTTACAGTGAATTCACTTGGAAGATCCTTGTATTATGTCTTCTTCATAGAAAATGTTTCCAGGAAGACATGGATATATTTAATGAGGAATAAATCATAGGTTTTCAAGAATTTTAAAGAGTTTAAAGTTCTTGTAGAAAAATAGACAGATAAGAAGATTAAGGTGATAAGAAATGACAATGGTGGTGAATTCTGTGGAAATAATTTGATCAGTTCTGCAAGTAGTGTGGCATAGAACGCCAAAATACCACATCATATACCCCATTTAAAATGGAGTTGCCGAGAGAATGAACATAACATTTATGGATAAGGAAAGGAGCATGCTCAATGGTGTTGGTCTCTCACAAGAATTCTAGGCGGAGGCAGTCGATACTGCAAGATATATGGTGAATATGTGTCCTTCATCGGTGCTAGTCGACACGACTCCACATGAGCTATGTTCAAGTAAAAATACTTTGGTTGCAAATATCAAAGTATTTGGCTGTGATGCATTTGTGCATGTTCCCAATGAAAAGAGAAGCAAGTTGGACAAGAAGGAAGTAAAATGTATTTTCATTGGATATAAAGAAGGAATGAAAGGATATAAGCTCTGGGATCCTGCATCAAGGATAACATTTTACAATCGAGATGTGGTCTTCGGAGAAGTCATAGGTAGGTTTGAGCCTAAAGAAGTTGTTCGTAACAAGAATAATCCTCAGACGGTGAAATTTGAACTAAGAAACAAAGAAGATGATTCAAATGAGTTAACTGAATCTGAGGAATAGGTGGAACAACAAAATCCGATGGTAGGGAGGTCAGAAAGAGTAAGAAAACCAGTTGAAAGGTATAGTCTACCCGAATTTCATTCCACATTTGTGCTAACTTCCATCAATAATGAGCCCAACTCGGTCAGTGAGGCAGTCGACTCGACAGAGGGTAAACTATGAAAGGACACCATGGTCGGAGAGATGGAATCCTTGCACAAGAATGAGACATGGGATTTAGTCAAGTTACTTAGTGGAAGAAATCCCATCGGTAGAAAATGGGTATTCAAGAAGAAGATGAATACCGCATGACAAGTCGATAAGTTCAAAGCTCGACTGATAGTGAAATTTTATTACCAAGTCGAGGGAGTCGACTTTGGTGAGATTTTTTTCCCCGTTGCAAAATTAACTTCCATTAGAGTACTAATGCCTTTGGTAGTAACATTTGATCTAGAAATATAATAGATGGATGTGAAGACACCGTTCCTACATGGGGACTTGAAAGAAGAAATCTACATGAAACAACCTAAAGGATTTGTAGTAAAGGGAAAGCAAGAGTTGGTGTGCAAAATGAAAATATCCCTCTATGGTGTAAATAAATCTCCAAGGATGTGGTACCAAAATTTTGACACATACATCCTTAGTTTTGGATTTGCGAGAACAAAAGTTAATCAATAAATATATTTCAAGGAAGAAGGTGGGCGTTTCATATATGTAGCTTTGTATGTTAATAACATGTTGTTGATTGGTAACAAAATGGACGCAATAAAGGAGGTGAAGAAGAAACTATCCTCCAAGTTTGACATAAAGGATCTCGATGTAGCTAACTTTATTTTGGGAATGGATATTAAGAGAGATCGAGCCATTAGAAATCTTTGGTTGAATCAGACGAAGTATATTGAAATAGTTATGAAATGTTTCAACATGGAGGATTGCAAACTGGTGAAGGTGCTAATTCCTGTGGGAGCAAGGCTAACTGCTGAACAATGTCCAAAGACACGGGAATAATTAGAGGACATGACACGTGTTCCCTATGCAAGTGTTATTGGTAGTCTAATGTATGCGATGGTCTTCACTCGACCAGACATTTCCCATACAGTGGGAGTGTTAATAATGTACATGTTGACACCTGGAAAGGAGCACTAGATAGATGTCAAGATATTATTCAGGTATTTGTGTGGAACGAAGGACTATGCTATATGCTACTAAGGAATACTTGAAGGTGACAGTGGTAAATTAAACATACATGGCTTTGTCGACAATGACTGGGTTGGAGATATGGATCGACAGAGGTCGACCAACAAATATCTCTTCAAGATGTTCGGTGGAGAAATAAGCTAGATGAGTAAGCGACAGGCGGTCATAGACTTGTCAATAAAAGAAGATGAATACATGGAAGCCACTCATGGAAAAAAATAAGTGGCATGGCTGCAAAGGTCGTGTTCAGGAATCATGTTTGAGTAGAGAGATATGCAAGTATGTTGCGACATTTGAAGCATAATATTTCTGGAAAAGAACCCTACTTATCATTCAAAGACTAAGCACATTGATGTACAATACAATTTCGTAAGAGAAATGGTGGAAAGCAACAAAGTGCTATTGGAGAAAGTAGACATGTTAGAAAACATAGAAGACTCGTTGACCAAGTTTGTGAGTGTTGTGAAGTTCTCTTAGTGCAAAGAGGCAATGGCCATTTCTGCCCTGGGTCTGTGAATGAAATTTCATGAATCTCCTATTTCGGAAAAGAAGAAAACAAGTGAGAGAATGTTGGGTTGTTATATTCTTTGCAGGGAAAGTCTAGTTGAGGTGAATTGACTGAAAATCAAAGTTGAGGTGGATCAAAAACAGGTCGAAGGTTGAGTTGAGTCGACCGAGCAAAGTAGAAGTTGAAGGTCGAGGATGTTTGACATGGTAAAGGCATCAAAATCAAGTCAAAGAGGTCAAGATCCGGGCATATGATGACCAATTGAAGATCGACTAAAGGACAAATAGTAATTCGACCTGGAGTCGACTATAACAAAATCTCGATATTTGCGGGATTTATAGCCAATGATCTGCATGGATCTGTAACCATTTTGGGGAGACAATTATTTAAGGTTTTGAATGTTGTAAATCCTATAAAGAGGCACGTTGTAAGGCCGTAAAGGCTAATGATAATCAATGAATCATACGATAGCCAGTCTTTAGAGAAATATTTAGATGTAGGTTGTTGGTCATGCAGATGTAAGCTGAATTGGCTACATAGTTGTTATTGCACATGAAATAGGGTATGATGTCGATTTTTTCTTAGGTGTGGAACAAGGTTAGACATGTAACATTTTATTCATATTGAATAAGACAACAAGAGAGAAGTAGGATCAATGAATGTTGGTTTTTACGATTTGATTTTCCAGGGTAAAATATCTGTGTACTGTGTGATTTCTTTATCATTTATGTTCTTGATTAAATTCTTCTTCTCTTCTACTAGTTTTAGTGTGGAAGTGTTTCTCATTTCCTAACAATTAAGACACGTACGATTTATATATTCCAACACTCTTTCTTAATGAGTAATTGTCTTAATCTCTATCATTACTTCACTTTCGTTAATGCCACTAGACTTCCACTAAGGCCATCTTCATTACTGCCTCAACACTGCCATCCACTTCTCTTTGACTAGAATTTCTTCACTATGGGTTTTATCCTTGGAATTTCCCCGTCTTCCTCTTGTACCTTCATAAACTAGTTAATGCAAACAAATGATCATTGATGTCCATATAAAAAGAAATCCATCTACCGAGATACATGGGTACCATCTACTGTACTTACTAGTTCTCTATGAATCATTTTCACCTACATGGTTCATCAAAATATTAGGATCTCCCTTAATCATAACTTGGTCCATCACATTCTAAGATAAATCCATCTCACAGTCCCCCCTTAATCGAAGATTCAATTTATCCATGCATCCTCTCTCTATGCATGATAGGAATAACTCTGTGTGAATCTTCACCATACCACAACATGTACACTTGAACAACATGAACATGTCTTAAAAAAAACTTGGGGAAACCAACTTTCCTTTTACAAGGCAATACAACTTGGACCAAAAACTCTAGGGTGTCGAGTACAACCAATCATGCACCCCCTCCATCACATATACACCATTTATTCAGGTACAATAAACATTCAAAAATGATTTACATCAACACTAAGGTTACCATATTCCTTTGTAACAATCATATTCCCAAAGCCCATTACATATGCAGGAAATATAAACACATTTACATTTCATCTCATAGTCTTCATAATATTTTGTATGGTACTCAATAATTCTTGTAAAATCTTTCTAATAAAATTTGTCTAATATTGGAGTGGCCATTTCCAACATAGAATCAAACTAGTGACAATAATTGGCCAAACTAAATGTCATAAACATAATCATCCAATTCATTCAACCAGACGTATATCAATGCATTTTTCATAACATGGTATACTCTAACCATTTCACTTGACTTTGACAAAACTTAATTACTACCAAAAATCAAATCCACCACTCTGAGTTTAGTACGGTTTAATTGGTGCAATCATAATGTAACTAATACCATTGGGAACAAGGTTGGAATTTCAAAACCCAAGAGCACGTCAAAATTGATGGTTTTCCCGACCTTAATAACTGTTCTGCGAGTTTCTACGAAGAATCTTGACGGTTATTAAAAAAACTTAACCGTATTTGATGGGAAAATTGGCCCGTGACATAGATAAAGATGTGCAATTATAAATTCCCACTATTTGAAATCAACATTCAAAGTCCCATCCATGAATAAAAAGCATAATCCGACGACCCAATCTTCTAGAGGGCCTTCCAAGTCGAGACTATATTCTATTGTAGGAAGATGGGATTTGACAATCATTGCATATAACTTATAGTGACCAATACGTTGGCCATTCTCAATGTGACCAAGGTGACACACACCTTGAACTCGCCCCTCTGTAAGAGAATCTAACTCTACAGGAATTTTTCTTTCTTGGTGAAATCATTCAAAATCCTTACCTAAAATAGGTTTCTGGGCAGGGACGACTAGCCATTGACACCATCTTCACAATTCACCTGCTGTAGCAAATCTTCGTGTAGGATTTTCATCAGTAGGAACATCACATAATTCCCCATGGGGGTCTTCACGATCCTCGAGCACTTCATAATGTGGTTTTATCTGGCCTCTCTTCAAGACATTCCTCTTCAAATTGGAAAGCTTATAAAACCCTTTGTTGGCTCCTTCAACAAAAAACAATTCATTTTATTTTAGGTGGGATAACTTTAYTCTATGTCCATGATCCCAYGAAATTATACAAACKGTCTTCAGATCCTCGAYGCTCRAGTCTAATTCACCCATAGTGACAAACTCAATGGCTCTCTTTACTCAGAATTATCTCTTCCCTTAACCTGGACRTATCTAKTATGGAGCCCAAATMTGCCAYGCACTATGGYCATCGTCTYTGCTTYTGCGCATGCATCAAATGGATGGACAAAAACACACAACTRCAACACAAAGTAGARATTACTTARTCTACTCTCACCTACGTTAGCTGAYAGATTTCCATTTCTCTTCYATTCCCTRGGCCCTCCCATGGGGGAGTCAAGTCCAATTTGACTCTGATACCATATTAAAATGAGAGAAATGGGAGAGTAGAGATTATTACACACAAAAATGGGTTAAKAAATCACACAAATTAATGTAMTGAATATGTACAAATACAATAGAGATTTGTCTTAACATAGACAAACTAATTTGATCACACTATCACTTGGTTGAGTGAATATCTCAACCTCACACTATTCTATGACATTTAGTTGGAGATAATCTCTCTCACAACCAACTATATAAAAATCTCCTTAACTGTAGGATCAATCCATGTTGGTAGAGATTGTTCTTTACATTATAAACATAATCTCCTCACACAGATGATTAAGACAATTACGAGTTACATATTCCAACAACACATTAGTTATAGAATAAAATTGTAAAAGTGATAACTATTGAGAAAGAATTGAGAAACCTTGGAAAATATGATATTGTTGGGTTAAAAAAAGTTTATTATTGTAAAAATAAACATGCAAATTAAACAGATTACAACTAAAAAAACATGCATTTATCTTTGTTGTCATATATTTTTCTTTGAAATTCAAATGCCAAAACTAAATTTCCCTTCTTTCATGTGCTTCCCTACACACAAAGACCTTATGATCAATACCCACATAAGACAAAGCATTGTTGAGATGCAGGATAACATGAATACTAATTTGGAAAAAAAAAATTGTTGATTAAAGACCAAAGTAGGATCCGTAAATGCATAAATGAAGTAGTCGTAGGTGTTTCAGTTGCTCGAACAATAATTGTGGCTAATGAAACCATTACAGATTACTGGAAAAATGACACAACTTAAATTTAGTTTATATGCTTCGAGCTTCTTGGAAGGCTTAGTTCATGATTCTTTTTCCATCGATCTTCTTTTCCAAATTTTTAGAAGCTCCACACTTTTTCTATTTCCCATTAACTTATACATGCAAAACCTGCAATGGATCCCCATACCAACGAATTTTTAATGCAAATTATCTCAGTCTTCACATCCCTATTTGAGTTCACATATGATAAAAAGATCGAGACATTAACTTCAATCAATTCAACCCTTTTCATAGCCTTCTGTTTGAAGTGTCCTTGATTAAGTTGCATTTTCGACATGATTTTGTACACATTTATGCTTGAAATCACTGGGTATGTGAAGATTCATAAATGGGTTGTGGCTGGGATAGTATGGTCATATTTGAAACTGTTGGCACATTTTTAGACAGAGGAAGAGTATGCGTGTTTTTCATTGATGGAAAATATCAAGACCAGTAGCGTAAGGATAATGGCATGGCAATGGCAAGTTCAACAAGTGATCGTTGGATTCCATTCAGAAGCATAAACTCCAGGAGTCAAGGAAGCAACTCACGACAAGAATGATGAAATCGCGAAATGCGAAACACCGAATTAATCTCCATTTCAGAGTTTCGGATACCGAGAGTTGGAGGTGTCAAGGACACTCACGACAAGAATGATGAAATCGTGAAATGTGAAACCTCGACGTAATCTCCATTTCGGAGTTTCGGATACCGGGAGTTGGAGGTGTCAAGGACACTCACGCCAAGAATGATGAAATCGCAAAATGTGAAACCACGACCTAATCTGAGTCGTTGATCAAAGGGAGATCGTGGACCGTTGAACAAGCATGTCAAAGTCTCCATTTCGGAGTTTCATAGACCGGGAAATCAAAGATCAAAGGAACTTTAACCTTTGAAGTAGCGAACCCTGAAATCCCGAAAAGAGAAAGAACAAAGCATGTCAAAGACTCCATTTCGGAGTTTCGTAGACCGAGAAATCAAATATCAAAGGAACTTTAACCCTTGAAGTAGCGAACCTAGAAATCCTGAAAGGTGAAAGATCAGAGCATGACAAAGACTCCATTTCAGAGTTTCGCAAACTGGGAAATCAAAGGTCAAAGGAACTTTAACTTTTGAAGTAGCGAACCCCGAAATCCCAAAATAGACACATCAACAAACCACGTCAGCTAAGGACACGTGGCACAATCAGGCAATGACAAGTGTCAAGCTGATTCAACATTTCAGGCACATGTAAGTCACGAATCAGAGTGACACATGGCATCTATTCGACACGTGTCAATCCACTTGTGACGTCAGCAGGTTTACGTCACATCGAAACTTTCTATTTTGGGGTTTTACAAAGCAAGCAGAAACTCCACCATCACGAAGTCGCGAACTCTGAAATGCCGAAAGGGACTATTGTGAGTCTCGAAAACCCAAAAGGAAAAAATATGAAATCTTGTCAATTGTCCATCTCAGTGGGTTATGTGAACCGTCTGATCACTTTGGAGATTTTGTGATCATGAATTTTATAATGTTGGAGTCACGATGACTCGAAGGAAAAAATGTCGAAATGTCGAGTTGGTGCTTCCTTCTAGTAGGTGTTGTGGGGTATTCTACCCTATGGACTAGCAAGCTAGGGTTTTAAACTTGCATGCAGATCATGACCCTTCATAAGCTACTTTTAACCTTCTACTCGAATCTGAAACCCCTTTTCTCAGGCAAACATGAGAAGAATCCACTAACCTTTTTATCGACAGTTGAAGTAGATCCTCCGTTGAGCTTTTATCCTCTTGCTGCTACTGCTCCTTCCAAAAAGATTTCCTGCAATCAAGACAAAACTATGCATGCATGCTACTGATCTACTAGAGGGTTAGAGATTAAACACAAATCAAATAACATAGATAAGACTCATGTATTCGGGATGGGAAAAGTATCTTTTTCATTAATCTCAATACGAACCAACTTAAAATGATTTTGAGACTGGCCACCGTTCCTCGATCCTGATCCTGGGCTCCTCCTCTTCTTTTTCCTCCAACTGCTTTGCTTGAATTCTCCTAAAGCTTAAGGAAAGGATAAAGGGTTGGGACAATAATGGACTTGGCTATTTTGGCAGAGTTTCTTTGCTATGATTTTTCCTCCTTGAATAGTAACCCTACCCCTCCTTTTATAGGCTAGAAGGAGCTAGGGTTTTTGGCGAACTCTCGGCCATGCATGGCTGGAAGTTCCAGTTAACTGACAAAAAGCTCTTCGTCCTGGCAGAAACTTTCCTGATTTTTTTCTTTGTTAGGTAACCACGGGCTGTAGTGGGTTAGCCCGCGGTCACCCGCGTGCAGTAGAAGGCTAACAAGCGGTCCAATGCGCCCAGTGAGAGGTTAGGGCACGAGTTGCTTGATTTAACTGGTTTTTTGAGGTTTTGTTCAGCATGGCTTTGGCTAGGAGGAGGCATGAGTTGGCTTGATGCCAGGTAAGACTGTGTGGTGCATTTTAGGGTTATAACAGATGCCCCCTAATGTGTGAGGTCAGAAGA
>JZKD02S1789466.1:47738-66151 GCA_000966675.3 Picea glauca | reverse complement strand
AGTCAAAAGGCATAAAGTCCAAGCACACATCATGAATCAAAAGAGAATTAAATGCACATATTCAAATGTTTTGAGAACCAGAGTGACACATACCATGATACCCAGACTCATTACCTCATAGAGAAAGACCCACTGCTACTTCAGAACTAGGCCGATGGGATCAATGCTGCTGCTGCCAACAGAATAGAGGCACTAAAAAGAAGGATGGGCCCTCCAGGGCCAGGTTCAAGTCAATATGGCTCTCGGTACTCTATGTCTAGGACCTATGGGCCTCTAGACATAATCTCCTTAGTTATCCTTAGGATAGGGGATAACGGGGCCATGAGACATGATCTCCTCTAGTTACCCCTAGGCATGGGGGGGTAAGAGAGACCAAGTAAAAAACACAATTAAATGATTTTTTACTTGCATGAAACCCTCACAAAGGGATGACATCAAGCTTCTAGGAGGGTCGATTTGGCTCCAAGGTACAACGTTGCACTTGAAAAGGACTTGGGGGCCTCGAAATGTGGCAAGGAATATTCCTTGGCCACCCTAGCTCCAACCTCCACCTCTAAGAGAGGGGACGATCTCACCCTATTAACCACTGGATTTTCATCCTTGAAAATCCAGAGGGTTAAGAGCCAACATACACTAATTTGGATGGCATTCAAATTTCCCAGGGTTTAGCTCTTGTGTGAGCCATAGGTTCGTTCCCGTCAGAGACAGGTACATGACTGGTATTATGGTTGTTTTTGCTTCAGAGATAGAGCTAGCATAGTTTCACAGGGATTTGAGAGAGATTTTTATATATAGCAGGTGACCCTACTTTATAGGAGACAATGACCGGAGACTCATTTGACAGTTTTGAGCATACAATGTTTGTCCTTGTATGATACTAAGCCCGATGGCATTTTTCCGGGGATCATGCAAGTACTTTCTATTTTTAGCAGGTTGAGCTCCAAGCTTCAGATCAAGATTTTGAGCATACAATATTGATCCTTGAGACATTCTGAGTCTGTTGGACCTTTTTCAGGATGACTTCTCAACATTTTCTATTTTTAGCAGGTGGAGTACCAAGGCTTGTATGTCAATTCTGATCGCATATTTGGAATCCTCACGAAAAATCGAATCCAATGAGTATGGTATCATTGACATGTGGTGAGATTCTATTTTTAGCAGTGTCTATTTTTAGACATCTGACACAGTGGTGTTCTCCTAGTCCTTCTGGACGTTTCTGGCAGTTTCCTATATTTTAGGAGATGGATCCTAATTTTAGCAGTTTCTATTTATAGCAGGGGTGGCCGTGTCCAAAGGTGACAAGTGGCAGGGTGAGATTCCGATATTTGGCAGTCATGCAATGTGATATGTGGCATCTGCGTGGCATAATTAATGAGGGGGCACAATTTCCAAGCTTAAAAGCATGAAATGAGAATTAATTAATAAATGGAGGGCGTATGGATGAGGTGGCAAATTAACTTGGGCGTGATTGAGCCAATCAAGGCTTAAATCACTCACTGAATTTCACTCACTTGTCATAACTCCACTTTCCATGCAATTAATTCCATTAAAATCCTTTTAATTACCTCTTAAACGCTAAACCCCTAAAAAATAGGGTGCATACTCTCTCCTTGGCTAGCGCATGCATATCTCATCCAATTTTAGCCTAAATACATGCGTTTTTTCCCTATTTCCCTCCATGCGTCTTTCTTCTTCATTTAAACCCTAAGGTGCATTAACTCCCTCTCATTAAGTATCTCCCATTCCTCATGTGCACTCTCACTCTCTCTTTCCTCCCACATGTGTGGCACATCTCTTGAGTCACACTCACTCTTCTCTTCATGCATGAGCCACATCACCTCTCCCTCTCCTAGTCTCTAGTGCATATCTCATGCAAATTCTTCCTTAATCTCTCATTCCTCACACATGTGTCCCCCATTCTCCCATTCCTCACTATCTAGTGCGCCTCCTCCTAAAATCTAGGGTGCATTCCTCTTAGCATGCGCATCTACTCCTCTTCCTCTCTCACTCAAACCACTCCTCTCTCTTACCATGCGCTTAATTTCCTCCTTCTAGCTTCCTCACATGCTAATCCCCTCTCTCTATTTCCTATTGTCCTTCAAACCTTTCACTTCTCTTTCCCATGATGCGCCCTCTCCCTAAAAAATAGGGCGCATACCTCTCTTTTCCATCTTTTACTCACGCCCTCACTCTTCCTTCACTCCCACATGTGGGAGTTAACTCCTCCCACTCATTCTCCTTTCCCCATGCATTTTTCTCACCTCCTCTCCTTCCCTCATGCACTTACCTTCTAGTTTTAGCCTCTCATGTGCCCTCCTTGGTCTCTTATTGGGAAGTGCGCCCCTCTTCACTATATATTGGAATGAGCTACATGGTTTAAAGGTCGGATTTTTGCAGCAACAACTCTCATATTCTCTCTCTCTCTCTCTTCTCATTCTTCTACTAGACTAGCTACTCTTTCTTTGTGTGAAGATAATCATAGTGCCGGTTCTTGTGCTTGTTGATGTGGTGCAATTAGCCCTTTCGTAGCCATTAATAAAGAAGTGTTGTGCTTATTTTCGAGCTTTCATTCATGTCGGTATTATGTTCTTTCTTTATGCATTCAATTAGTAGTTCGTAACCATTTATTGTGATAATTGTCTATCTTCTAAGTGGTTTTCTCTTCTATTTCTTTCATCTTTCTCATGCCAACACTCCAGGATCATTGCAAGCGAATCAAAACTCTCTTTTCCTAACGCCCTGGCGAGGTGTTTATAGTGTACATGCTGTCCAAGGCAAGTTTGCTGCTGTTTTTTGTGTTTTTTTGCAGAAAAATCAGATTCAAATTGGCAGCCCGGTACCTAGGGATTCGCCCCCGAGGTTGGCACGTACCAGCCCAAATGAAGAGGAGGCTTGCTCGTGACAATTTGGGGCGTTCTCTCCTTGAATTAGCCACTTTTCCATTGCTGATTTTAATTATATCAGATCTGATTGGAGGGTGAAAAAGTGTGCTAACACACCCCAAGTCAAAATAAAACCCTCTAAGTGGACGACTTATTTAATTTGCTCAACACTTTCATCAAATAGGTGATCAAAATCCCCTCCACATAGCAAGGAATGCATGACATATCATCTTCTTCAAGTGCAAAGTCACTTAAGTGACCTCCACATCATCCAAGTGGCTCAAATAAAACCCCACAGTGGTCATAAAGTGCCCTAAGTGAGGTTGGCCCCCCTTTAGTGAGAAAAATGCTTTAAAAAAGTTCCAAAGGAGGGGGACATTCTAGCATTTGACACATGGCAAGTGTAGAGGGTGTCTACACTTGCCATTCGTGCCTCAGAGAGTGTGATCAATGCCTCAAAATGCGTGATATGCCTTGAAATCCATGAGACTTCCTCGAGAAATGTGAAACTGGATGATCGTGTGCATAATCATCTTCAAGGGCCCATGACCAAAGTGTGGTACATACATAAGAAAGAGAGGGTCCATGTGGGGTAAAATAAGGTGTGCTAAAGCATGGGTGTGACAACCCTTACAAAGCACAATCACCTTTTACATAGTAAAGAGTAAGTGAATAGTTAGGTCCCTGTAAATCATGTATTCTAGTAGATCCACCTCAAATGCCCGCATACCTACCTAGGACATAAATGTCCGACTTAGAGGGAGTTACCACCTCTAAGGGATAGTTGACCAGGGCAATAAAACCAAGCACCTTGAGAATGGGGACTAAAAGGACATGCAATGACCGTCCACCTGAGGGGATTTGGGCAACCTCTATCCAACACTTGTACATCAAATCATCCCATTATGGCCACATACAAAGAAATCATCACACTTTGGGCTCACGGAGTGGTCACATCTCGTGAAAAATGTAGGGTACACTACAGAGAATTTGGGGCGTAACAGAAGGTGCCTAGAATTTGCTTGAGGAAATAATAATGCTACGTCATACTGCATGGCGCCCTCACTTGATGCCACATGTCCTGCTGCATGACACCCACACCTACTAATAATAACACTGCTAAAAATAGACATGCTAAAAAAGTAGTCCTAAAAAATAGGAAAAGACGAAAAATGTAGGGAACTGCTAGAACACCGCCAAATACAGTACACCTAAAAATAGGCACTGCTAAAAATAGCAAGTTCTCACATGTCAATGAAATCAGGTTATTCAAAATCGATTTTCTGCAAGGAATCCAAATATATGCTCAGAATTGTCATATGAGCCTTGAAACTCTAATTGCTAAAAATAGCAGTGTCCCGCATGTCGCTTGGAAAAGGCTCATCGACATCGTGAGATCATAAGGATCCCAAATATGTAATCACCTCTGACATGCGAACCTTCGAACTTTAGCTCCTAAAAGATAGGAAGACTACAAAAATAACAATTTTCCCCAAAACTGTTGAATATGCCTCTGCCTCTGCAATGAACTCTAATCCCTGTAAAACCTGTCTTTGCTCTCTGTGAAAGCTATCTTTGGTCTCTGTGAAACCTATCTTTGACCACTAGCTCGATCAAAGCTAGATGGATCTTAACCCTCCATTTGAATAGGCAAATCTGGTGGTTAACAATGGCGACTCAAGGGGAAGAGATCCCCCCATGGGATGTTGAAAATCTCAGAATCTCTGAACTCTGTACTTGTGAATAAATGATCTCTGAAAAAATCCAATGTGTAGGCCAATGTGCCTATCCATTGGGCAATGGAGTCAATATGCATGGTGCCTTGACTAATCTGCTGAAATGAGGACTTACCCATATGTGCCCATTTGCAACTGCTATTTGCAGCCCCCTTATTATGTATGCTCCTCCCACTGGAAAATGGTCTGAAATCCACGAATGGGAGAGAGCCACACAGTCAGATGTCAATAAGGAAAACACCTGCTAGGTATGAAGGAACCCACCAATGAGGCTAATGGGCCCTAAGGTACAAGCACTGCCTGTTAATGTGAATGATGCTCCGAAGTCGAACACTGACTAAGCTCATTCAATCAAGACACAATGATGATCAGTCTTGTTGAATGCCAAATGCCTACCAATGAGACTAACAGCCATCAAGGTGCTCTAGCTTCTAGACCATTCCTCAGATGATATGTTGGAGTCGATAAGAAATGATTTGCTAAAAGGAAGGAAATAATGAAAACCTTTCCCTCAACACGAAATGGAAACCAGGAAGTACAATAAATGGTGCCATATCCCTAAGGTTGGTTTAGGAGTTGACTGATTGAAGAGGATAACTCAATGCAATGACTGAAGAGACAAAGTCAACAATATGACTCAAGACTCCTATTGTCTCTTCAACACTACCTGCCTCACAGATTCAGTACTCACATAGTGGAAAACATGGTGCTCTCATCCAGGGTTGACCTAGCCATGAACACAAGGCAATGTTGACTGTACTGATGACATCATACTCATGGGTTTGACTTTGATAAATAACAAACAACAAATTAACAATGAATGACAATAAGGAAATAACATATCTGCCCCTGTGTGAGGCATTTTATTATGCAAGGAAACTAGTCTACATGCTGCCATACAGTAAGGAAAAACAATAAAACTGCAAACTAGGACATAACAACCACTGTTAGTAATGGGAAATTTACAAAGTAAAATAACCTACAGGCTGACCTAAAACAGAAAACACAACAGAACCAAAATCTGAAAATGATGCTGCAGAAATAAACGGAAAATATGCCATATAAAAGCAGATAAAAAAACGACAACTACCCGCACAAACCCAAAAATTTCACCTCCTTTGTTTGTTGGAGGCTAGTCAAGGCTGGCATGATTAACCAACATACTCAAATTATCAATGCAACATGCAGCTAAGTGATTGGTTAGATGGGAAGGATCAACATAGTCAACCTTCCAGTGCAACCAATCATGAAATCTCATAAGCCATAAAGATGGCTTAATGTACTCGCTATTTAAGAAATTTATGAAGGCTGTTGATTGGAACATGGAACATGGTACTAATGAACATGGAACATGGTACTAATGAACATGAAAGTATGAGAGCCAAAACTATTAGAATCGCCCTATTGAAATACCTCCATCATTCTCTGCTCAACTGGATCATGATTAACCTTGATATCCAAGCAATGATAGGATCTCCTTGAAGAACAAAATTTGACTGCAAAATCGTAGGCAAACTGTGAGAAAGTTCATCTTCTGGTTGAACCAAAGGTTGATCTCCACAAGGAATTCCTGTACTCTTTGGGCAGCCAAGAAAGCTTGCCCTAAAATTTTTCGTCTTTGACTCCAAAAGAGGGTATGGAACTTTGACTCAAAAGCAAAGGAATAATGCACCATGAAGTTTCTTGGTTGGAACAACGGGTGGATCTTATCATATGTATTGATAAATCTGGCATGAAACTTGGGAAGTTTCATCTTCACTCTTTTTAATGCGACAAAAATACAAAAAATTATCTCGCACCAACTGTAAATATTCAGCATCCACGATCAGTCATGATATTTCTTCAATGGAGTTGCCAATGGACGTTGTTAGGTGGTGATCCACCCATGTTCCGAAATAGATGTTTAGGTCTGGTAAGGCTCAGAACAATGCCTTGTGTATGATTGAATTTTGGAGATTTCTGCTTGTTAGTATGATCCAATCCTACACCAGTGAAGTCGCCAGGCGAGTAAGAAAATAAATTGATAAATAAAAACTCTCCAATGTTGTTGTAATGTCTGAGCATTGATGATGTCCCCGGAAACGACGCCAATTTGTTATCACTCAAAAATGCACCAATGGACAGCATTGACTCCAGGATCTGTAGCAAACAAAAGTGAGTAATAACTAATAAGCAATCATCCATATGTCAGTAGCTAATTGCTTGTCCGTTCATACTGGTGCTTTTCTAGTCACAGGAGGGTGTCCCTAGCATTTATGCGCTGATAATTACTTCGAAAATATGCATGTTAGTATGACAAATCAGCACATAAAATGTAAGAAAGTTGATGTTTAAATAATGCAAGATAATTGCTATTTGCAACAACTAAAATATGGAAAGAAATAAAGAAAATAATATGCGATCTAGGTGATCAAGATTCAATACAACTGAAATTGAGGTGTGAAAAAACACCCGCACCACTGCACAAAGAGAAAATATTTGCATCAACAAGTTTAAAGAGCTGTGAAAAATGACAGTCAAAATTTATCTTTGTATTAGTCAAGAGATTGGCTGCATCATAGAGACGGAATACGCGACTGACCACAATATCTTTGCTTAGCACAGAGTATAGGAGGCAAGGGAAGAAGAGGAGAAGATGGAGAAGAAATGATGCTAGCTGCTCAAAAGAAAACTCTGCTGAAATGATCCCATTCACCCTTCCTTTATAGATCACTGAGCTGTCTCAACAAGGCAACTTCCTCATGCAAAGCACCTCCATAATTAAGTGGCTGTAATAAATAAAAAGAATTACTAAAATCAGCCACCTAATAGCCATGAATAACCTCTAACTCACATTGAGGGAGTCACCTTGTTCCAAAAATATCCTAGCTCATGGACCCTCCTAAAATCTCCATGTGGTGTTGACTTAATTGAAAATATACTAAAGATAAATTGAAGATAAATTGAAGTCGCCTTGTTCGAAAAATATTCTATCTCATGCACCCTCCACATGGTGTTGACTCAACTTAAGATAAGTGAACCTTCCCCAAAAAAACTGGCCGTCTAATAATGTCATCCTCCTCGTGCAAGAAAGTCACCCTCAAAAAATTAATAATCTCTCCCATTTTCCAATTTTGCAAAATTAGGAAAAGAGAGATTTTCAAGGAGGGCGCCCTTCCTTGCCAATAGTAGCTGATGAGTCATCCATTGAAAATAGAACCGATGAATGCAACTCAACCTTAGTTCACTGCCACATTTAGTAAAGGAAGTCGCCTAGAATATTCTTGAGAATAGTGCACCTAGGGTTTTCTTGAGGAAATGATGATGCCACATGTCATACTGCATAGTGTTGAAGTTTTTACTTATACAGCTAGCAATTACGGTTCTTCTTTATTATTATAATCATTTAGCACATTAATTGCATAAATAAGATCATTGAAAGAGAGGCAATCACAGAAACAATAGAGACACATTTTATCCTGGGAAACCCTCATGGGGAAGAAAACCCAGCAAAAACTTCCTCAATATAGATAGACCAAAGATCGAACAAAAGATCCTCCTCTACTCCTTCACTAGGAAGAGTAGCCCACCACTTAACCAAGAAATACTAAGAGATAGACCAAAACCCTCCTTGACGTCCCTTAGCTGTAGTAGTAGTTCCTCCAAGACTTGTGCACTTCTTCATAGTTGCAGAGCTAGTGTGGTGTGTGTCCAAATGAGCTCCATCCTCGCATATAAATACAAGTTATGAGGTGGCGGGTTGCAACTCTTCAAATATAAGTAGAATATTCTTTGAAGTTACAATAATTCAACACTCCCCCTTAACAACAAGGGTATTCTACTGACAACATTAATAACAACTGACTGGACTCAATACATCATCAAGAGGAGGGGACATCGTCCTCAGCATCGGGAACACTGTTGGTCATATCTATAATTCATCGGAAGTTTTTCTCATCATCAACATCAATAGAAACTGAACACCATCATCATCTACAACACAGAGCTGGAGTAACATCATCATCATCAATAGCATGAAGCTGGAACATCAACATCAACAACACGAAGCTGGAACATCGACATCAATAGCACGAAGTTGTAACAATATCAACAACATGAAGCTGGAACATCAACATCAACTGCACAAAGATGAACAACATCAACAACACGAAGCTGGAACAACAACATCAACAACACGAAGCTGGAACATCAACATCTACATGTGGCAGTAGAATGAGGTAGGTGCATCAACAACAATATTTGTGGTACTCTGACAGACCGTCCTTACTGGACCTTCGGGATCTTCCTAGGAATCATAAGGTTTTCTAGGATATAGAATCCTAAGCAAGCTACCACGTGGTACTCTAACAGACCGTCCTTATCAGACCTTCGAGATCTGCCCAAAAATCATAAGATTCCCTAGGATATAGAATCCTAACTGAGCTACCACTACTGACCACAACTCATCAACATCAATTGCACAAAGCTGCAACAACATCAACAACACGAAGCTGGAACAACAACATCAACAACACGAAGTTGGAACATCAACATCTACATGTGGCAGTAGAATGAGGTAGGTGCATCAACAATCAACAACAATATTTGTGGTACTCTGACAAACCGTCCTTACTGGACCTTCGGGATCTTCCCAGGAATCATAAGATTTTCTAGGATATAGAATCCTAAGCGAGCTACCACGTGGTACTCTAACAGACTGTCCTTATTGGACCTTCGAGATCTGCCCAAAAATCATAAGATTCCCTAGGATATAGAATCCTAACTGAGCTACCACTACTGACCACAACTGGCATATACATGCACAGGTACTCTGACAGGTCGTCCTTACCGGACCTTCGGGATCTGCCTAGGGATGATCAGTCCCCTAGGATATAAAATCCTAACTAAGGTACCTGTTGTTGGTCAGGGTACCATAGTATCATCAACATCACTCCCCCTTTCGAGGGAGGTCCTTTTGGACTACACCAAGCTTGTCTTGGAAGTACTCAAACTTCACCCGAGACATAGGCTTAGTCAACACATCTGCAAGTTGCTCATCTGTGTTAAAATAATTAAAAAGTACCTCGGCAAGTGTTTCTCATCGCCTAGGCGCCTAAGGGGTGAGAAAGTGCCTAATGTGGACCCTAGTCGTTTAATTTGTTAGAGACAAATTAAAAGGTGACTTTATGACTTTAGTGAGANAGCAAACAAAAGTGAGTAATAACTAATAAGCAATCATCCATATGTCAGTAGCTAATTGCTTGTCCGTTCATACTGGTGCTTTTCTAGTCACAGGAGGGTGTCCCTAGCATTTATGTGCTGATAATTACTTCGAAAATATGCATGTTAGTATGACAAATCAGCACATAAAATGTAAGAAAGTTGATGTTTAAATAATGCAAGATAATTGCTATTTGCAACAACTAAAATATGGAAAGAAATAAAGAAAATAATATGCGATCTAGGTGATCAAGATTCAATACAACTGAAATTGAGGCGTGAAAAAACACCCGCACCACTGCACAAAGAGAAAATATTTGCATCAACAAGTTTAAAGAGCTGTGAAAAACGACAGTCAAAATTTATCTTTGTATTAGTCAAGAGATTGGCTGCATCATAGAGACGGAATACAAGACTGACCACAATATCTTTGCTTAGCACAGAGTATAGGAGGCAAGGGAAGAAGAGGAGAAGATGGAGAAGAAATGCTGCTAGCTGCTCAAAAGAAAACTCTGCTGAAATGATCCCATTCACCCTTACTTTATAGATCACTGAGCTGTCTCAACAAGGCGACTTCCTCATGCAAAGCACCTCCATAATTAAGTGGCTGTAATAAATGAAAATAATTACTAAAATCAGCCACCTAATAGCCATGAATAACCTCTAACTCACACTGAGGGAGTCACCTTGTTCCAAAAATATCCTAGCTCATGCACCCTCCTAAAATCTCCATGTGGTGTTGACTTAATTGAAAATATACTAAAGATAAATTGAAGATAAACTGAAGTCGCCTTGTTCGAAAAATATTCTATCTCATGCACCCTCCACATGGTGTTGACTCAACTTAAGATAAGTGAACCTTCCCCCAAAAAACTGGCCGTCTAATAATGTCAGCCTCCTCGTGCAAGAAAGTCACCCTCAAAAAATTAATAATCTCTCCCATTTTCCAATTTTGCAAAATTAGGAAAAGAGAGATTTTCAAGGAGGGCGCCCTTCCTTGCCAATAATAGCTGATGAGTCATCCATTGAAAATAGAACCGATGCATTCAACTCAACGTTAGTTCACTGCCACATTTAGTAAAGGAAGTCGCCTAGAATATTCTTGAGAATAGTGCACCTAGGGTTTTCTTGAGGAAATGATGATGCCACATGTCATACCGCATAGTGTTGAAGTTTTTACTTATACAGCTAGCAGTTACGGTTCTTCTTTATTATTATAATCATTTAGCACATTAACTGCATAAATAAGATCATTGAAAGAGAGGCAATCACAGAAACAATAGAGACACATTTTATCTTGGGAAACCCTCATGGGGAAGAAAACCCAGCAAAAACTTCCTCAATATAGATAGACCAAAGATCAAACAAAAGATCCTCCTCTACTCCTTCACTAGGAAGAGTAGCGCACCACGTAACCAAGAAATACTAAGAGATAGACCAAAACCCTCCTTGACGTCCCTTAGCTGCAGTAGCAGTTCCTCCAAGACTTGTGCACTTCTTCATAGTTGCAGAGCTAGTGTGGTGTGTGTCCAAATGAGCTCCATCCTCACATATAAATACAAGTTATGAGGTGGCGGGTTGCAACTCTTCAAATATAAGTAGAATATTCTTTGAAGTTACAATAATTCAACACTCCCCCTTAACAACAAGGGTATTCTACTGACAACATTAATAACAACTGACTGGACTCAATACATCATCAAGAGGAGGGGACATCGTCCTCAGCATCGGGAACACTGTTGGTCATATCTATAATTCATCGGAAGTTTTTCTCATCATCAACATCAATAGAAACTGAACACCATCATCATCTACAACACAGAGCTGGAGTAACATCATCATCATCAATAGCATGAAGCTGGAACATCAACATCAACAACACGAAGCTGGAACATCGACATCAATAGCACGAAGTTGTAACAATATCAACAACATGAAGCTGGAACATCAACATCAACTGCACAAAGATGAACAACATCAACAACACGAAGCTGGAACAACAACATCAACAACACGAAGCTGGAACATCAACATCTACATGTGGCAGTAGAATGAGGTAGGTGCATCAACAACAATATTTGTGGTACTCTGACAGACCGTCCTTACTGGACCTTCGGGATCTTCCTAGGAATCATAAGGTTTTCTAGGATATAGAATCCTAAGCAAGCTACCACGTGGTACTCTAACAGACCGTCCTTATCAGACCTTCGAGATCTGCCCAAAAATCATAAGATTCCCTAGGATATAGAATCCTAACTGAGCTACCACTACTGACCACAACTCATCAACATCAATTGCACAAAGCTGCAACAACATCAACAACACGAAGCTGGAACAACAACATCAACAACACGAAGTTGGAACATCAACATCTACATGTGGCAGTAGAATGAGGTAGGTGCATCAACAATCAACAACAATATTTGTGGTACTCTGACAAACCGTCCTTACTGGACCTTCGGGATCTTCCCAGGAATCATAAGATTTTCTAGGATATAGAATCCTAAGCGAGCTACCACGTGGTACTCTAACAGACTGTCCTTATTGGACCTTCGAGATCTGCCCAAAAATCATAAGATTCCCTAGGATATAGAATCCTAACTGAGCTACCACTACTGACCACAACTGGCATATACATGCACAGGTACTCTGACAGGTCGTCCTTACCGGACCTTCGGGATCTGCCTAGGGATGATCAGTCCCCTAGGATATAAAATCCTAACTAAGGTACCTGTTGTTGGTCAGGGTACCATAGTATCATCAACATCACTCCCCCTTTCGAGGGAGGTCCTTTTGGACTACACCAAGCTTGTCTTGGAAGTACTCAAACTTCACCCGAGACATAGGCTTAGTCAACACATCTGCAAGTTGCTCATCTGTGTTAAAATAATTAAAAAGTACCTCGGCAAGTGTTTCTCATCGCCTAGGCGCCTAAGGGGTGAGAAAGTGCCTAATGTGGACCCTAGTCGTTTAATTTGTTAGAGACAAATTAAAAGGTGACTTTATGACTTTAGTGAGAGGATGAGTGAATATACATTCAATCTCATCCACTCATCTCATCTAATCTCAACCGTTGGATGAGATGACTCTTCACCTTCCCTCATGAGGTCAATTAGGGTAGATGGGCAAACCCATTCTTGGGTTGTTGAAACATTTTTGAGAGAGAAATAAGAAGAGGAAGTTGAGCTTGAGAAAGGAGGCCATTTTTGCAGAGCTAGGGCATGCATTTCAAGGCAACAAGCTAGCACGCATTTCAAGGCAAGAGTACATCATTTATTGCAGGATGTACTGTATGGATTGAGCATGTCATACAACATTAAATTAGGCACATAAATCGAGGAGATGTACAACACTTTCAGGAGGTCGTACTATACAGATTTTTGGTGACCGTACAACAGAAAGTTGGCACGCAAATCGAGGGAAAGTACAACTAGTTTAAACAGACCGTACTGTACAGATCTTGACAGTCCGTACTGTTGTTTTAATTGCACAGAAATTTTCGAATATTTGTGTGTATTTTTTGAGTGTTTTTAGCACATTTCCCAAGGTGGTCGTACAACATTTAATGCTCAGAATTGAGCTGTAGCAGTTGGCACAGATTTCGAGGCAACCGTACAACAAAGAAGAGGCACAAAAATCGAGGAGAAGACCTGTACATGTGTGCAGGAAATTCTGGCATGAATTTCGAGGAGTTTGGCTCAGATTTTGTGTGAAGGCTTGGCACGGTTTTTGAGATAAGTTTGTCATTAAATTCCTGAAGATGAATATGCTATAAAAGAATTTTCTCTGAAGCTCTGAAATAATAAAAACTCCCTCTCTCACTGGTTTTCCCTTTGTGGGTTTTTCCAGGGTCGCTGTTAGACCAAAAATCACTGTGTTAAATTTTCTGAATATTGTGCTGCTGATATGGTTTTATTTCTGCATTAAATATTGTTTAGAATCCTCATGTTTCAGTTCTGAAAAGTTGTTTATATGCCGAGTTTATTTGGCTGTCATATAACTGGGTTTGGGCATTAAACATTGACTGAAAATCAGCGAGACTTGAAACTGGGTGGGGTCTGAAATTTTACAATCTGTGCCAACATATTGGAGCTTCACAACTCCCTTCTGTACCATGTCACGAATGTAGTTGTACCNCTAAGCGAGCTACTACGTGGTACTCTAACAGACTGTCCTTATTGGACCTTCGAGATCTGCCCAGAAATCATAAGATTCCCTAGGATATAGAATCCTAACTGAGCTACCACTACTGACCACAACTGGCATATACATGCACAGGTACTCTGATAGGTCATCCTTACCGAACCTTCGGGATTTGCCCAGGGATGATCAGTCCCCTAGGATATAAAATCCTAACTGAGGTACCTGTTGTTGGTCAGGATACCATAGTATCATCAACATCACTCCCCCTTTTGAGAGAGGTCCTTTTGGACTACACCAAGCTTGTCTTGGAAGTACTCAAACTTCACCCAAGACATAGGCTTAGTCAACACATCTGCAAGTTGCTCATTTGTGTTAAAATAATTAAAAAGTACCTAGGCAAGTGTTTCTCATCGCCTAGGCGCCTAAGGGGTGAGAAAGTGCCTAATGTGGACCCTAGTCGTTTAATTTGTTAGAGACAAATTAAAAGGTGACTTTATGACTTTAGTGAGAGGATGAGTGAATATACATTCAATCTCATCCACTCATCTCATCTAATCTCAACCGTTGGATGAGATGACTCTTCACCTTCCCTCATGAGGTCAATTAGGGTAGATGGGCAAACCCATTCTTGGGTTGTTGAAACATTTTTGAGAGAGAAATAAGAAGAGGAAGTTGAGCTTGAGAAAGGAGGCCATTTTTGCAGAGCTAGGGCATGCATTTCAAGGCAACAAGCTAGCACGCATTTCAAGGCAAGAGTACATCATTTATTGCAGGATGTACTGTATGGATTGAGCATGTCATACAACATTAAATTAGGCACATAAATCGAGGAGATGTACAACACTTTCAGGAGGTCGTACTATACAGATTTTTGGTGACCGTACAACAGAAAGTTGGCACGCAAATCGAGGGAAAGTACAACTAGTTTAAACAGACCGTACTGTACAGATCTTGACAGTCCGTACTGTTGTTTTAATTGCACAGAAATTTTCGAATATTTGTGTGTATTTTTTGAGTGTTTTTAGCACATTTCCCAAGGTGGTCGTACAACATTTAATGCTCAGAATTGAGCTGTAGCAGTTGGCACAGATTTCGAGGCAACCGTACAACAAAGAAGAGGCACAAAAATCGAGGAGAAGACCTGTACATGTGTGCAGGAAATTCTGGCATGAATTTCGAGGAGTTTGGCTCAGATTTTGTGTGAAGGCTTGGCACGGTTTTTGAGATAAGTTTGTCATTAAATTCCTGAAGATGAATATGCTATAAAAGAATTTTCTCTGAAGCTCTGAAATAATAAAAACTCCCTCTCTCACTGGTTTTCCCTTTGTGGGTTTTTCCAGGGTCGCTGTTAGACCAAAAATCACTGTGTTAAATTTTCTGAATATTGTGCTGCTGATATGGTTTTATTTCTGCATTAAATATTGTTTAGAATCCTCATGTTTCAGTTCTGAAAAGTTGTTTATATGCCGAGTTTATTTGGCTGTCATATAACTGGGTTTGGGCATTAAACATTGACTGAAAATCAGCGAGACTTGAAACTGGGTGGGGTCTGAAATTTTACAATCTGTGCCAACATATTGGAGCTTCACAACTCCCTTCTGTACCATGTCACGAATGTAGTTGTACCRGATCTCAATGTGCTTTGTTTTATCGTGGAACACTGGGTTCTTTRTCATCTTTATGCAATTYTGGTTATCACAAAAGATCACAGTAGCATCCATCTCTAGGTCAAATAGACCTGTCAACAACTTTYGAAGCCATATKGCTTCACAACTAGYRGAGTATGCTGCAATGCAGTCCACTTCTGTCGTACTRAGAGCAATACTAGATTGCTTCTTGCTTTGTCACRAAGTCATGGCTGACCCCAAACTGAAACAACATCCTGAAGTGATTTTTYTGTCTGAAGCACTTCCAGCCCAATTTGAATCAGTATAGCCATACAATTTGAAGTCACAGTCTCCAGTATAACAGAGGCCATAGTCCAACGTACCCTTAAGGTATCTCATCACATGCTTTGCAATGACAAGGTGAACAGGTCTGGGTTCCACCAGATACTGACTCAAGGTGTTCACAACAAAGCATATATCTGGTTTGGTATTCGTCAGATACATCAACAAACCAATCATGTGTCTGTATGGAGTAACATCAACTATTTCTGACGAGTATCAACCAGGAGCTTCAAATTTGTCTCCATGGGTGTGGCCATGGCTTTACATTCCAACATGTCAAACTTCTTCAGTATTTCAACTGCATACTTTCCTTGGTTAAGGAAGATCTTCTCTGAGCTCTGCCAAACTTCAAGACCTAAGAAATAATGCATCGGGCCTAGGTCTTTCATCTCAAATTTTGCAACGAGCTTCCTTTTGCAATCTTGTGATGAGATTTTCTTCTCTTGTCAAGAATAAGTCATCCACATATAGTAGCAATACAACTGGCTCATCATTCATAACCTTGAAGTAAAAATTAGGATCAACTTTACTCTTGGTAAAGCCCAAGCTCATCAAAAATCTATAAATCCTGCCATACCAAGCTTTTGGAGCTTGCTTCAACTTGCAGACACGAGTCTTCCTGTCCTGTATTTCGAAACCAAATTTTCACATCACATTGTACCAACTTTGTACACTTGCTCAGCTGCAACTCAATCTGCATAATCATGTGTTGGTTCTATGTGCTTTCTGCAAAGCATTATTTGTCTCACTGCTTGAGAGTATGTCCTCTACTTTTTCTGCAACTGTTCCTTCTCGAACTGGGACTCTGTACCTGTAGCTACTATTTTTGAAGTTGAGAATGTGACTTCTCTATTCTCACTGTAGATGCTGAACTCTGAGAGTAGCTGCTCTACTCCATCATGATGACAGATTCATTTGCTCCCACTGAATCTCATACTGCATTGACTTCTTTTAATGGATCATGGTTGTTCTATATATACTTTTTCTGATTACAGGAGCAAGTGTCTCGTCATAGTCTTCTCGCTCTTGCTGGAAGAATCCTCTGGACACGAATCAGGCTTTGTACATCTCTATACTGTTATCTGCAACATGCTTGATCTGTTAGATCAATCTTGGAAGTCGCCATTGACTTCCATTCTAGTCTCAAGGAAAAATCCATATCCTAGTCCTTCTGGCTGGCTTCCTCCTCTGTCACTGAAACAAGGGAATCTTCCCAGGAGATTTCATGTCTCCTAGAAGTCTCTGAAGCTACGATCTAGTCTTCTCAACTCATGGCATCTGTCTGTCAGTCCTGGAAGTCATCTCTTTACTCATCTAATCCTCTCTGAGATCAGGCTCACTTTGAGTCTCCATGCTCCCTCTGAAGCTTGATTCCCTCTGAGTCTATATAATATTCGGAGCCATCTGCTCCCTCTGATATGGCACATCAATGCTATATGGCTTTGCGTCCTGCAAAGTGTCATGGGACCATGCTAGTCTCTTCCTGGTTACTGCATTGATTCTGGGTAGGCCCTTCTGGCTCTACTAAATCTTCCTAATGATCTGAAGAGTGATCAATTGCACTAGAGGGATTTGTTCTGTTATCTTTGGAGCCTTTTGCTCCTCATGTTCTATCTTCATATGAGATGTTGTGTATCTAGCAAAAGTAGCTTCTTCTTCTTCTTCTTTGGTACATGGATGTATACGATCATGTATACAACTTGAATAGTCTGCTCCATGTCTCATCTAATATGTTGCCTCCTACAACCATCTTTATAGCTCCCTTCAGGGTTATCACCTGTGACTTGCCCGGAACAAGAACAACAAGGTGTTAGCACTCTGTAAATTTTGTCCGGCTGATAGACAAACGACAGAGGTAACTGTTTCAACCAACTTTAGAGCTGAGACACTAGCCTGCTCAACTCGGAGAGGGCTCTCTCGTGTCACTTGATATTTCTTTGGAAATCATTGGCTAGATTTGGTTTGTTTTGGGGGGTATTATAAAGTTGTTGAGGAAATGAGGGTGACATTTGGGTTATGGAGTCATAAATGAATAAAGCAGTGACAAATCATTGGAACTATCAAGAGGAAAAGGCTAAATGAGGCAATGAGTCTGAGTTTAAATTGAAATTTGCATAGCGAAAGAGGAAAAAGGAAAACACATAATTGCATTAGAGCATATTTTAAAATGAATTCTGAATTAGTTAGGAAGAAACACACACATGAACTTAAATTACGAAGTCTAGAGCATCATCAGACGAATTCCAGACTTTTAATTCTCCAATTTAAAAGAGGAAATTGTAAATGGGATTTCAAAGACACAAGAAATACATACTACGAAAGAAGACAAAACTCATATCACAGCCAATTAGAATCTTTTCATAAACAGTTCCAAAATTTGCTTCTACATTGTATATTCACTTTAGCTCCAGGATTTTACAAAGCCTTCCTGCTAAGAGGGCAGGCCCCTCTTTTCTCCATCCAACCCTTCATCTATCTTCATAATAGCATATATAGATAAATTA
>JZKD02S1789455.1:84437-101330 GCA_000966675.3 Picea glauca | reverse complement strand
AAAATAAATCTATCTATTTTATTTTTCCAACCGAATCAAATCAAAAAAGAATCAAAAAAACTTTTACCATTTCATAGATTAGACAAAGAAGCATATGAATTTATGAAGGTGTTAAAATTAGTTTTTAGCAAACACATTACCAGCCTGCTCAATCCTTTTGTTTTCCAAATTAAAACCGAATTACCCTATTCCTTATGCTTGCAGTTTTTATTCACAATTGATTTGTTAATGAAACCCTGATTCGGCTTATCAATAGGAGGGTTTCTATCCTTTAATACATCTAAGACTTCCTCCAATGATTTTTTGGACATGAAATCAAATCGTGGCTTTCTCCCAATGGGTTTTAAACAACAACAGGGGGTTGAAAAGGGCATATATAACTTGGAACCCAGAAAAACCAATAGCAGGATTGAATCTATGACCAAAACAAACAAAAACGCTTACCCCAACAAAGAAATTCTGAGATTTTTCCCTCCAAAGAACGACATGTATATTTGAAACTATCTGGTTTCCAAAAAAGCTACCCCCGTGGAAGGTAAATGACCCCATTTCCGAAATAGGTTTTAAAGGGTTTGGCCAAACATGTAACTGTTTTCTCATAAACCTTCCCGCAAAAACGTGTCTCAAGTATGAAGTTATGGGTTTTAACTTTTCTATGTAATCACAAATGTGTAAAACCTCAGAGTTGTTTGGATCTGTACTACTACAGGAGCCATAGATATGGTTACAAAGTAACAACAGAGATAGCAAGAGGTGGGTTGGGATCTCCAAAACTTGAAATGTAGGGTGAGGTTTGCAAAATAGGGAGAGACCTGATACCTAAAGATTCAGAAAGCCACCATAACAACCATTTGGAGCATTGAGAGGGTAATAACAAGAGGATGAGAAGAATAGGAAACCACTCTATGAAAAGAATGCCAAACCCAAAGCATCAAAACTTACAACTCAAAACAATGAATGCAAGCCTGAACTATATGATGATAGGTGTCATCCTATTAGAAAAATAAACCAAGAAACCACAAACTATATGATGATTACTCAAGCCAAAAATTTGTTCTAATTTCATGCTTTTAGTCATGAAATTAAACAAAACAAATTATAGATTAAAAATGAAAAACTCTTACACACTGCTAGGCCAATGGATCTTTTCAAAAACGAAAGATGACATAAATCTTTGCAAGAAGGAGGCAGCTACATGAAATTTTATCTTATGAAGATGACATTTTTCATGATAAAATTGACATGAATATTTGGCTGCCAACAGGTTTATAATGGGTCAAGGGACCAGGGCTCAGGGGCTAACAATTTATTGTTCATCCAAGGGTTAGAGGTACTTAGGAGTTGGTATTCTATATGGATCAATTATATTAGGTGAGAGTGAGAAACAAAGACAACAAATCAATGATGAATCTTGTGAAATTTATCAAGATGTTTATGAATAAGTTGAAAAAATATAGGAAAAATGTTACTTTTCTTGACATTTAGAAAGATAGATACTTTATGATATATATAGTCACAACAAAAAACACAACCTTTTTTTATTTCTCCTTTATCATTATGTCATATTCTTCCTTTATTTCACTTGGTGACCAGGCATTTTAAGTCAATGGAAACTTTCCCACAACTTGGAGACCACGATTTATAATGGGTTGAGAGCTTATATATCCCTCTGATCCCTAACCCTTAACCCACTCCTAACCTCTAAACCATTAAACCCTAATCCTTTAATCCCTATCCTCTAACCCCTCATACCCTATCCCCCTAATCCTCAACATATTAACCCCATTCCCCTTAATCCCTTAAACCCCTAACCCTTAAGCCATTAACTCCTAACCCCTAAACCCTTAACCAATAACCCCTTACCCCCTAAGCCCCTAAACTATTAACCCATAACCTGGCCTAACCCATTAATCCCTAACCCTAAACCCCTTAAACCCTAAACGCATAACTCCTACTCCCTAAAACCCCATTCACCTCTAAATACTCTAGGACCTAAGCCCCCTAAACATAACTTAAACCATAACCTATTAACCCCTAACCCCTTATCCATTAAGCCCTAATCTAGCCTTATTAACCCTTCAACCAATAAAATATTAAACCCTAACGCCTTACACCCTGTACCCCTAAACCTTAAACCACTTAACCGCTAAAACCTACCCTAAACCCTAATTAAAATCTACATCTTATGTCTACTTCTTCTCTTCTTAACTTACTCTCAATTCGTTGTGTAGATAGAATATATCCATAAAGAAAAAAAAATACATTATTTTTCTTCCACATTTAACATATAAATGTTTACAAAAGCAATCTGCAATATAAAGACATATAATGAATAACTTATCAAGGGACGATATTCATGCCCTCCTTCAAGCTATCCATGCTCTCTACAATGCCTTTTAGTTTTTTTTATTAAAAGCCTCCTATTATATCCCCTGCATATTTTACAAGGGAAATAACATTTTCAATCACCCAAAACCTCCAATGCAGATCTCACGTCTCCTTGTCCTCTTGGAGGAATGTTATGTGACATTTTTCCTTACAAAAATTTCAGTGATGATTATCTTAAAAAATCAACCTTAGTAGTTTAACTATTTGTAATGCAATTAAAAAAAAAAAAAAATTGTATTCTAAGAAAAAAATATCTCCTATAACCTCTACAAACCATCACTAGTATAGAAACAACATCAAACGTCTCTAATATTTCAAATTTTTTAATTATATATCACTTTTTTGTCAGACTTCCAACAACTGTTGACTAGAGAGATGTTGTTTAACAGGAAAAAATATTGACTTCCTCAAACGTCGATATGGTGAATCATTAACCTGGTCAATCATCGGATATTCAACGATAAAGTAATTTTCATCAAATATTCAATGAACATCGGGGATTTAAAAAAATACAAAAATGCAAGTAAAATACAATAGTACGACCAATTTTATTGGTATTGTCGGAGTACAATGCCACATTTTCCTCCCGTATGTAGTAGTGTGATCTAGTCTTGATAAGAAATGTTGAAAATCTAATTGATGATATAAAAAAGGACTTGTCACAAGAGTTTTAAATGAAGAATCGTGGAAAAATTCACTATTGTCTATCCATAGAGGTATGGAGGGAAGAAGGAAAAATTGTGATTACTCAAAGTATGTATGCAAGAAAATTTCTCAAAAGGTTTAACATGCATGAATGAAAACTAGTCTCCACACCATTAGAACAAAATTAGAAGTTCAACATATTTGTAATGATACAGAGGAGGTAAATGGAACTTTGTATGGACAAGTAGTGCACAATGTAAGGGAATAAACACCCACACTAAACCAACTAGGAACTAGAAGATAATTTCAAGCATAAACTGAATGACAAACACACATAGTACATAAAGATTTCACCCTAGAATCCTAACCGGGAAAACCAACATTCCTTGAGCATATTTCTCTCTTGTTGTCGTATACATTCATTAAATAAAAAGTTACATGACTAACCTTGATTTACACCTAAGACACAATCATCGTCATACTCTCTTTATATACACAAGAACACCTTGCAGCCAATTCGGCTTGCATCTACATGACCAACAACCTTTATCTAAAGATTAGCTTTTACAATAATACAAAATGCTTGATTTATAAGATTTACAGTATGAAAAAACATAAATCATGGCCCAGAAATGGTTACATATCCATGTAGATGACTGGTTGCAATCCTGTGAACCTTAGGATTCTATTACAGTTGAATTCTAGTTAGTTACCAGTTGACTACCCAATCAACCTCTAGTTAGTCTTCAGTTGGTTGCCATTCAACCTACTATTTACCTCTTATCGGATGAACTTTTTAATTCCTAGTCAATCAATTTGACCTTCAACTTCTTGTTCAATCACTTAGACCTTGACTTAACCACTAACTCAACTTAAATCATTGATTGACTTATCACCCATTCGATTCAATGTTCTTTCACTACAAAGAATATGTCAACCCAAAATTATCCCACTTGTTGTATTATTTGTTGAGATATGAGAAATTGAACTTATGTTCACAAATCCAGGGCAACAATTCCCATTGCCTCTCTACACAAAGAGAACTTCAAATCACTCACAAACTTGGTCAAATATTCTGTTGTCTTTTCCAAAGTGTCTACTTTATCTGTAGCACACTTGACCCCCTAATCCCCTTAGGCCAGTGGGATGTTCAATTTTCTTATCTTTATGTGTGGTAAGTATACAAGATTTCTCTCCTTGGTTTCATTTCATCAATGTTTAAGTGAAGACTTCCCTTATCACAATACTTATTTTGTAAACTCTTACTTATTCAACCCGAAACTACCAACAAAATTATTCCATGGAGCTTACTACAATGTTAGGGACTTATACACCCTCTACTAATCAATCAACATAATTGCATGCTTCATAATCATGTTATATGAATTCTTATCATAATTACAATTATGGGGGAAATAAGGGTGTTACATTCCCATCCCCCTTAAAGAAAGATCATCCTCGGTGTTTAAAACACCATACAAATATACAATTATATAGAAAAAAAAATGGGTATGTCATTCTCATGGAATATTCGAGCTCCCAGGTAGATTCATCTACTCCAAAGTGATTCCATTGCACCTTGACCTACACAATAGCTTGGTTCAAAGAAATGTTTCTCTCTTTTCCAGGATGCATTGAGGTTCAAGCTGGAATTATCCCTTTGGTTCTTCCTGTATCACAATCCTATTAATGAGATGATTATAATCATGAACACATTTCTTTAATAAATATACATGGAACACATTATGAGATCTAACAATAGATGCAAAATAAATTATTTATGCTATTGGTCCCACTCTTTCCATAACTTCAAATAGTCCACAATAGTGGGGTGCTAATTTGGCACGGGTTCCCATCCTTAGGGAACTCCTCTTGGGTTTCTCTCCGAGGTACACATGATCTCCCACCTTGAAATCTTTATGAGTTCTCTTACTATCTACATATCTCTTCTGTCTATCCTAGAATGATTTCAAATTCTGCCTTATCTTGGTCAATGTTTTTACCATTTCCTTCAATAGTTCTAGTCCAAGTGTGATCTTTCCAACTAGATTGTCCCAACTAATTGGAACTCTACACTTCCTACCATATAGAACCTCAAATGGGCTCATCTTCAATGAATCTTGGTAACCATTGTTATAGGAAAACTCTACCAGAGGTAGGTATTCCTCCTTGTAATACCCAGTTTTGATTTCCCATATTAAATAATGTGTTTAATAATTTATGGAAGGCTCGAGTGCCCAAACAATTAAAAGAGGACAAGGTTCCTAGAAAATGTAATTTTTTTTATCATTTTTAATAATAAAATAAAACATTGGTTTCTAGACGAACACGGACAAGAATTATAGGGGTCTATGATTCCACGAGAGAGGGGGCTTAAGTGGTTAAGTTTTTTATTATATTTTATTTAACCATAATTTCTTTAATTGAGAGAAGTGATTGCATGAGCTTCTTGGGGGGAAGGCCATGTGCTTCTTGATTTCCAAGTAAATATATAAACCCATATTGTGGGTTGTTTGGGGGTTCTTCTCCATTCACACCTTAACTTTTTCATTCATTGTTTCTCAATTATCATTCCTCAATTCATTATTGTTCTTGGATTGGGACTTGGGGGTAAATTGATAAGGAATAATCCATTGTTTGTTGGTTGTATTAATGACTGGTGTATTCCAACCATGAATTTGTGCCTGCATGCCTAATATACATTGGCATGTACTATATTTTATTCACAGATATGAGTCTTGAGAGTCCCAACATGGAGATTCTTGACCAGATGCACTAGATCCCTGGATGGAGGTGGAAAACATGAGGGACTGCATGGCAAAGAAGGGGTGCCATTCTCTTGGGTTGTGTAGGTTGGAGAGAAGATAGTTGGTGTACTTTGGATTGTTGTGTGTTGAGATACTTGTGAGAGCTTGAGTGATGACTAGTTTCAGAAGTTGAGTGAGACTCTGGAACCATCCTTGTGGATTCATAGCATTGGATCGAGGGTTACATTTCTATTGAGACTTGGAACAATAATTTCTATGGTTGGGTGGAACATCCTTGGTCTACAACCAATTGGTGAATCATTTTGTTAGAGATAAGTTCTCTTTGTCATTGTGTTTATATGCTTGTATATTTTTATTTTCCATTGTGTGTTAATTAATATCTCTGAGATATGTGTCTTTAATATGCTTGCTTGTTGATTATTTTCGTGCATGACATATTTTCCATATATTTTATGATGTAGTATGAATCTTGATGATTTCATGTGATTTATCATGTTTCTTTCATGCTTCTCCTTAAATTATATGGTATAATAATTCAAAATCAGTCTGAAGTGTTTAATTGGAAGTAGCATGGCCAGATTTTGGGTGGTTGGGTATGTTATAGATTGGTATCATAGCCATTTTACAGACATGTTGATAGTCAAATATGACCATGTTCAACATTCAAGATTTCACCTATTCAAGATCCCAATTAGATCCTTGTCCATTGTAAATGGAAAATCCGACAGGTTTAGGTCTAGTTACCTTTAATTATTCTAAACTAAAACTAAATCTAAAAAATACACATTTACTAAAGAATCTTAAAATTCTATTTTCTATCAAATAAAAACTAAACTATAAATATATACAACTTTAAAAATATCTACACAAAAAATAAATTACGATTATTAAAATTACTACTACAAAAGGATATTATATTTTCTCTTTAAGAATAAGAAGTAATTTAAAAGAAATAAACTAAAACTATCTAGCAAATAAAACTAAACTAATCTAATGCCTGAGACTAAATTCAGATAGTATATTCATCTGAGTAAGATCGATAGTATTCTAAATATATAGATCTTTAAAACACATGTTTGAATGTATCCATTGAGAATGAATTAATAAATCCGTTTAAATAATTAGCACAAACTTATAATCAAAATAGTAATTCATATACACAATAACCACTAAAATAATGTGTCAAATAAAAGATGAAATTGATCTAATTTATTAGCAGTAATCAACTAAATCAATTGTGATTCCATCAACACATACTCCAGATAAGAATTTGATTTGAAAAATGAACACTCAGATACCAACAATAGTGTTGAATATTGTTTGCTTTTATTAATATTCAAAGTCACAAAAGATTCAGTATGATGTTTCAAAAAAGGAGACTTCTAGAGTAGTGCATAAGTTTTGTTCTTCTCTAAAAAAATGAACCCCCCAATTGTCTTTCTTTCCCTATTTATATTGAAGGAATTCAAAACAAAACCTAACTTCCATAACTACAAACAATTATCTATTCAGAATGAGAAATTAACAAAATTGTTTAATTCCCAAACTATATACGTAAAATGCATAAAATGAAAATAGTTTTCTTTCTAATAACAACTAACTATTCAATTTTTAAATTCTACCTAGAAAACTAATTCTTCCATTTTCCCATGTTCCTCTAGGACATTCCTTTTACACCTATAAAACAAAAATAAAAAGACAAAAAATAATAAAACTTAAAACAAAATTAGAGTTTCTACAAAATTTAAAATTCTGTAGCTACTCATTTATTAATGAAAATTAACAAAAATAAAAACTAAACTAAAAATGTTAAACTCATACAAATAAACAAGACATTTTAATCACTTTGTATTATTAGGTACAATCTTAAATTCTGTGTTAACAAAAATGTTAACTCCTAGCGATTTGATGTTAACTGCTTCTCCCTTTTTGTCCTGCTTGGGACCTGAAACTTGTCTCCTTTGGATATCGAACAAAGATTTATTTTATTCCCTAAGTACTTGGTTTTCTAATTCCAAATCGATTATGTTTGCATGTAGCACCGAAACCACTGAATAATATTTGTCCTTCTAGAAGGAAACCTCCAGATTGGGATCGATTTTATTTTTTTCCTTCTTTGTTTCTTCAATGACCTTTTCAATGGGTTCCTATGAAGAATTGTGGTGTGGAGAATATACTTCTTGATTTCTAACCAACTCTTCATATTCAATTTGGACAGGAGAACTAACTTTAGAAGTTTTTCTAGACTTATTTATGAGAATTCTATATATCTTCCTTCATTGACCCTTGTTAATAAAATCAACTAAATAACTCGAATCATCATTTTTTTTTGTAATAGGTGGATCACACTCGGATGCAAGAGAGGAAACTACAGTCTATTCAGAATCTTCAGAAGAAACCTGGGGTGCTTCACTAAAAATGAATGAATATGGATTTAGGTTAAATGTAATACCCTTGTTTCCCCGAGCTTGTAATCAATTATTATCTATGATTACCATGCTATGGAATGTGGATGATGTAAATGTATTATTGTTTAGATTTCCAACAACTAATTGTGGGGGTGAAGCCTGGAAGTAGTGACTATGATATCACTAGAGGAAAGAGTGAGGAAACTGTAGACAGGGTTCATTATGTCAAAATGACCCTATTATCCTTGTTGACATAATGAGCCTCATCTCGATTCCAAGAAAAATCAATTAATGAGAAAATATTGGTGGTTGAACTATCAGCTACCCTAATGAATGGAAGCATGGAGGGCCTAGCTGAGAAGACAGAAAAATGTCAGCTCGAAGTACCAGAGAGGGTAGCCTTCATGTAGCCATAGATTGAACTGAATTAGTTCTGGAAGAAGGAATATGATAGGTCCATAAATTTTCTAGGAGAATAGGGAAGAGACACACAAATAGGTATGACGACGATTTATGAAGAAGGATATCGTGCGAGACTCTCGAGTTTTAGGAAGAACTGAAAGATTAAGTTGTTCTAGTTACAGGAGAGAACCAGAGGAGGAATTTATTCTTTGAGGAAGATAATTGTTGAAAGGAATGCACTAGCGCATGAAATAGAAATATCAGAGAACTTGTGGAAGAGTTATGAACTGGAGCATAGAAACCCGAAGCCTAGACTGGAGCAAAAGAGGGTCAGAGGCTTGGTGTTGGATGGAAAGAAATTGGTTCTAGAAGGAGAGGGCGTAAAGAGACAATGTAGCTATGAAGGGAATCTCTTTCACAAAGGAAATCCAACTGGGAAGGCATACGATAAACCCCATGGAGGTCCCGAGCTCAGTGGGGAAGAAGGGAGACTTCTATTATTTCCATCCAAGTGGAGTTTTGAAGACAAATGAAGTGTTTGTTGTTGGTTTAATAGACTAGAGATCCATCCTTAGCCAGAGAAAGAAAGTTGTGATCTTGATGTTGAGGAAGCATATGATAAACCTCACAAAGGTTGTGATAGAGAGAGGATCTTGGAGAATTTGCAGAAGTCCTAAGGAACACATAGAAGTTTCCCTAGTGATATCAATGCTTGGAACGGGGGTGTCCAAAGTGATAAGAGTGAATGCATCTGATCCTACGGTTGGGTGGAAAGGAAAACAACCACAATCAGTTTGGTAACTGTAACTTGCAATATAGATAAGTAATTCATATACCCTGTGTACTTTCACTGAAATGAAATGGTTGAATGTCTATATTGTGCCATGTGCCTCGTGTGAAATTGATGGTAATAATTCTTATTTTTATTCAGTAAACTATTGCATTTGAATGGTTGTAAGATGATAAGTTTTTCCCCTGTACTAGTTGGAAAATACCTAAAGGGATTTCTCAAAGGATCAACTTCACAATTATAGAGTCGGGACAGACTCTACAAGACTGCTACAGTCCTATTTATCCCTCGAAAATAAATTTTTGTGTTATTTTTCACTTCCTTCAAACCAATTTTCCAAGTGACCATGGGCTAAAGTCCATGGACTTAACTAAATATCGAATAATATTTAAGAGTGTATCCCTCTAGGGCTTGTCAAAGTCCCATACGACCGTGAAATTGGAACCCTTCTCTATGCTCCAATGGAGCCAAGTCTTTTTGAACTTTGGGACTCTAAGAGTTCGGAGCTCTGGGGTGAATGAACTTTTCAAAGTCCTAAATTGCGCGAAAGGAAACCAATCAAAATGGTGACCGAATAGTTGACCGAAAACTAGCAGTTTCCTATCTATTTTCATGGTATCTTCCTTATTGTTAAACCTTGACCGACCTTCTCATACATTGATATAATAACCTTATGGATCCCTCCTTAATGTCAGATGCGAGCCATGGTCATTCGGTGTTGACCCACTCCGAGAGAAAAAGAGTGTTAGATGGTTGTAACCCCTGCACTTTGAACTCGTGAAGTAACGAGGGTCGTAGATCTAAGTATCCTTCTGGATCCTTCTCGACATTTAGATCGAGTGTTAGTGTAAGGATAGGGAAAGGGGAATGGATGACCGAAAACAGGCGATATTTCTAACTTATCACCCTCCCAACTGGTTACCCTCCGTAGCTAATGGCCAATACCATGTGGACCACGGGGACACAAATCCATGTCAACCACTGGATCAAAATATGGAATATTATGGTTCTTTCGATCATTATTTGTCTCTCCAGATAAACCTGACTTTGAGTGATTCATAATGAAAGGTGTGGAGTTTCCTTGAAGGCCAAAGGTCAGAGTGAAATCAGTAGAGGACGTGGCCAAAGTACATGGTGGAGTTCGACAATGTGACAACATCGTCTCATGTCATCTCATGGTTAAGCCACATGACCTACTAACTCATCGTATATGGTATAGGGTTGGAGAGTTGGGTACCACGTGTCAAGGTGGCGTCATCACCATGTATCTTCCAGGTGGAATATGGTAGTAGGGACACTCGTGAAGAACAAAACATACACATTAGAGACCCGCTCTGGGAGTCCGGGACTTTGATCCTCTTGGTGCTTGGAGTGCTAATATGAAAGCTCCAAAAAGGGTCTAAGGTCGAAGCTACGTGATAGGATTCCTAGGTTTTGGGACTCTAAAGGATTTGTGAGTAGAGAAAAGGGTGTTCAATGTCAGAGTGGCAAAGTGCCAAAATACCTTAAGCCTATGCGTTAAACGAAGGATAATCTAAATCGTTGGATTTAATGGTGGATTGATCTCCATTGTAGATTCAGGAGTGTTACGAAACTTTGGGAATGTTTCAAACCTGGAAAGTAAGGATGAAGGGTCGAAGGCACAGTAATCGCAAAGGAACGGGGAATACTCCTTGTAACTACCCATCAAGTGGCCATGTCATTGTTAAAGGATGAAAAATGAGGTCGATTCTATGCCAGTGGGATGGTACAGATGAGGTGGACCCCTTTGGGTTCCACATGGCCTTTGACCAATGATTCCTAAGGAGCTTCGGAAGGGAATAAATTCCAATCCAGAGCTCGGATTTGAGCATGGTAATAGTCGTTGGAAAGATCTTGACGAGAAAAAGATGATGGAGATCTTGGGAATATGATTTGAGATGGTTGAGGGAAAGAAAAAAATTATAACCCATCCATAAAAGGGGTAGTTAGGGCTCGGGTTTGTTACATTAAGCTTTACATCTTGACTGTGTGTAACCTTTGCATCATTTTGATGAGAAATGGAAATTTGAGGGTAAGACAAGACAATATATTCTATAGGATTTAGGGTTTCTACTTTAGAAATGTGAGTCTATAAGTCTGAATCATATTTCTCCTAAAAAATGATTTATTTTGACAAAATACTCCCAATATTCGCCATTATGCTTTAGCTGAAACTCAACTAGAATTTTTACTAATCCATGATGAAAGACAATTCTTTCTTATCTAATATTTTTTCTCTGATAAAAATGTGCCATTTTTGAAAGGATTTTAAGAAAGAAAACCAACATGTTTAATTCATAATCCATGAAGACCATTAACAACCGAAACTTATATGTAAATAAAAGGCTATATCTTCCCTCATAGGTGATAAACCCTTAATAACACCTAACATAAAATGTTATTTTTCCTTGAGTGGAGATATAGGAATACCTTTGTAATCGTATTTGCATTCGGGAAAAACCAAGATTTCTGACCAGGGAATCTCCTTCACTCTTTTGGTCTTAGACCAACATTCCCACTTTAATGGAAATTTATTCACCCTAGATATTAATTCTTCATCTATTTGTAACTCTATATCTCCAATTTTATCATGTTCACCATTAAAACTTAGTGCAAAAGCTTTGGTGACCTGCGCATTGTGACCATTAAACATCTGCAAGAATTCTAACCAACCAACCCTTTGAAAAGTAGGAAAATAGTCTTCATGAGCTTCAATAAGCTCGACACCATGTTCGACTCTGGAAATCATACCCATTTTAATAGTTTAACATGCCACAGTTTAGAAAATCCTCATGAAAACCTAACAAGCTCTCACTCATAGGTAAACGAAAATAGACCTTCAATACCTGAGTGAAAATCCCAATTTGAGGAAATACATTGTATACAGTATTTGACCTGAGGTAATAATTTGTGAATACGATGAGACATCACAACACCATATGTGGAGGAGAGTAAGTAAACTTTGGGAAAGGTGGATTGTTCATATGTAGTTTGAAAGGACCCTAATTTAATTTCCATTAAGGTCATTTAAACCTATGATGATGATGTTAGACCCAATGTTCAACAACATAATATCAAACAATTGTTTTTTATCATGGGCATCATGGTAATAATGTGATTATGATAGGCTAGGTAGGATTTCGTAAATCATGATTAATTTTTTTTTGGAACATTAATATTTTACCCAAACAAAACATGTTAATGATAATTAAACCAATAAAATAATAAAAAATTGTAGCTTTCCAAATATTGTAGCTCATGTGGAATCTTTTTCAAGGTGTGTATGTGAGCAAAACCATCAAGGATATGTGGATTAGAAACATTTGATAACTTGGAAATTAAAATCCCTGATCAAAACCTTTATGAAATGAAAATCATCCTAGAAGGAAAATGTCATTAAAGACTAAATGAAAATTCAAAGGACTTGAGAGTATGATTACCAAAATTGTCAAAACTGAAAACAATACTCAAGTGAATTTTTTTATATTTTTTTTCTTTTCAAAATAGAAAAAAAATAAGGGTCCCAAATTATTTATATCACATAAGTTGGGAGGTTGTTGTCTACTAACAAAAATGGTGACACGTTGCTGAAACTAGTTATCTTTGTATATAAGACAAAGAAGGATATATGAGATAATAAGAAATAAGGAAATATATTGAATGTAGATAAATTATATTTATGACTAGTTTGTAAAGGATAAGAAAATAAAACAATACTCATACTCTTTCACTTTATCTTATTAGAGGGGATAAGAGGATTTTATAAATTTTATGACTAGGAAATGAAGCTTCTGATTTGACAAATAAGTAAAGTTTATTCATCATGTCAGAATCGAAAAGTTTAACTCATTCTACCCGGTATTGCTTCGCTATCGGCGGGCCTATTCAGTACCCCAATGAAGTTACCTTAATATCATATAAGCCTTGATCCACTACCAGCGAGTCTATTCAGTACCCCGACAGGTTAGCATATACTTCCCACATCCTCCTTTTATTTATTTTATCTATCAACTTTCATGTTTAGTTAATAATTTAGTGAGTGCATTTGAGCAATGACAAGAATAGAGGAGGGGTGATATAGAGATTTACTTATTTATTTATGAACATGGAATAAGAGCTAAAATGTTCGTCTTATGATATGTTATTTCCCAATTAATTATTTTATTTTAAGGGAAAAATATTACTGCAACGAGACTTTGTTGAAGACTATTTTCCTTGTTTTTACTTCTTTAAAAGATAAACTAGTAATAAGATTTATCCTTTGAATTTAAAGAATTTTTCCCATTTCAAACAATCTAAATTAATCTCTCTCTATACTGAAAAGGATTTCAAAGACAGTTGATTAACAGATGTATCCATTTGTTGTATCAAAATAGAAATCAAAATGATAATCAAAAATAAAAAGGAAGAAAGAAAATAAACAAATTTAAAAGGATATACACTCGAACTAAAATAACAAAACAAACAAAATTATTTACAGCTATTTACAAGGATTGAAGTGTCTTTTAGGAAAAACATTTTTTGAGGATTAACCCATTTACAGGAACAACTCTTCTATGCCTTCAAGAGTTTGTAAAATAAAAGTAGAAGGACCAACTTTCTGAGCAACCTGAAAAGGAACTAACCACAACTTTTGAAAATTCGTATGTTTACCTTTTTCCTCATGGTCTTTATCTCATTTCAGAACTAAGTCACCAACTTCAAAAAAAAATTCTTCTACAGATACATTATCGAACCATTTATTAATGATCATTTGATGATTGGAAAAATTATTCTTAGCCTTATCCCTTACTTCCTCTAGTTTGAAAATATGATTCTTACGATATTGAAGACTAGAGCAAGGTTGTTCCTCAATGGACTATACTAAATCCAAGGATGGTATGGAAATATTTGGTGGACGAATATCCTCCTTCCCATAAACTAAAAAGTAAGGGGAAGTACCTAATGATGCCTTATAAGTAATTTGATCTTCCCACAATTCGTAGATTAAGGCTTTGTGCCAATTTTTGTGGTTAACACTAATAGTTTTCTTGATAATTTTCAAAAGATTTTTGTTTGTTGATTCTGCTAAACCATTACCCTGAGGATAATAATTAGTAGAATGTTTTGTTTTAGTTCCTTTTTGTAGAGAATCTTTTGTAAGCGACAAAGTAGGAAAATAAATTGCATTATCAAAAACTAATGTGCTCGAGAGAGCAAATATTGTAATAATAAATTGATCTAAGAATGAGATTGCATGATTAGTTGTAACCGATTTCAAGGGAATGACCTCCACCCATTTTGTAAAATAATTGGTGGTGGTAAGAATATACATATGTTTCTTGGGAGAGTTAGGGACAATCTCACCATCGATATCGAGACCCCATTGTTCAAATGGTTGTTCAATGATCACAGTCTACAAAGGTAAAGTTGGTTTCTTTCCTCATCCAACTGAAATTTGACAAATTTAACATTTTCAAATATATGCATGAGAATCTTTAAACAAGGTCGACCAATAATATCCTACTCATAAAATTTTGTGTGAAATTGTATCACCTTCAAAATGACCACCTACAGGTCCATCATTCAAGTCAAATAAAACTTTATCGGCCTCTTGTTTTTATAAACATCTAAGTAACATTGAATCATAATTATTCTTGAAAACAACATTATTGATGAGTTAATATTGTGTGGCTTTTATTCTTAAAGAGCGTTTCTTTTTAAAATACAAATGAGAAGGTGCAGTTCCATGAGTTAGATAATAAACTAAATCTGAATATCGTGAATCAGGAATATTAGGAGAAACACATACTTCTTGTATATCTTTAGTGTCCTTTACCTTATCTGCATTTTTAGATGTAGTATTGATGGTTTCAGTTAATAACTTGCATAAACCTTGACCTCAAACAATTTTTGCAGGTTTTACCTCTAAGTCATATTCTTGTAATGTTGCTACCCAATTTTCTCTCTTATCTCCTAAATCTTTCTGAATAAGCAAACTTCTTACTAAGGGATGTGGAACTATTACTATGGTAGGAGATTTGATGTGGAAAGGTCTAAAATGTTTGATGGATTTGAAAACTGCATAATCTTGTTTTTTAACATTAATATAATTTGATTTTTCTCCTTATAATGTTGAACTTTCGAAAGAAATTGGTATCTCTATGTTTTGATCATTTTTTTGTGATAACATAGATGCATAACATTTTTCAGAGGCGAATGTGTAAAGAACAAATTCCTTATCGTAATTAGGAGAGAGTGAATAAGGCACTTGAATGATCACTTGATTGATAGAATTGAAAGCCTCTTTTTCTATTGCATTCCACTTGAATATCGTGTCTTTTCTAATCATACGTTGCAGGGGCAAGACTTTTTGTGTGAAATTAGGGACAAAACCCTTCACAAAATTAATTTGTCCAAGGAAATATTGCATAGATATTTTATTATGAGGCAAAGTATTTTGGGTTGTGCTCTTAACTCTAGAAGGGTCAATTGAAATTCCTTCTTTAGAAACTATGAAACCAAAAAGTTTACCTTCCTGAAGAGAAACAAATGTTTTCTTAGGATTTAAAGAGATTCCATACTTTCAAAATCATTCAAAAAATTGTTTAAGATGAGAAATATGATCTGAATTATTCTTAGAGATGATTTTTATGTCATCTAAATAAACAACAACAAATTTATTGATTAAGCCACATAAAGAAATATTCATAGCTCACTGGAAATTTTCACCTGCATTGACTAAACCGAAATGCATATTTTGGTAAGCGTAAGTTCCCCATTTAGTTCTGAAAGTGGTTTTGATTCTATCATTAGGATGTACTAATACTTGAATATATCTATTAAATCCATCTAAAAATGACATCATTTTGGAACCTGAGACTGATTGAAGAATCTGTTCCATAGGAGGTAATGGAAAGTTATCTTTTTCAGAAGCTCTATTTAAGTTTGTAAAATCAATACAAATTCAGATGTCTCGATTCTTTTTCCTTATGGGAACAATATTTGATACCCATTTGGAATGCCTCATTGGAAAAATGATTTTTTCTTTAAGCAATTTATTAACTACATTTTTAATTTGGGTTTCAAGATTAGGATGAATTTTCCTTAACTTTTGTTGAACTCATTTTTCTTCTGGAAGAATAGGAATGGTATGTTGAATTACAGATGTGTCAAAAGTTTTTAGGTCATCATATGACCATGTAAAAACATACTTATATTGTTTGAGAAGATTAATGAAAGTTGTTCTTTCAAAAGGAGAACAACCTAATCCAAGGTTGAAATTTTGAGGATTTTGTTACGTTCCCAGATTAATAAGTTCCACACTTGTTGGATTACTCAGAGGGGGGTGAATCAGTAATAAAGCAATTTAATTCCTTTTAACCAAATAATCCAAGTGTTATGTCAATGTAGAATTATCATCCAATAATGAGCAATCAACAAATGAACAATCATACACATACATAGTACACCAGTGACGTGGAAACCCAAA
>JZKD02S1789455.1:69784-83270 GCA_000966675.3 Picea glauca | reverse complement strand
CTAGGTCACTTTGCCCACTTTCCTTATTTTAGGGTTAACCCACTTCTAATTTCTCCATTAAATTTATTATTTAAATAATTTATTTTGTATTCACTTTGAATTATAGTAAACTCATAACTTCACTTTATTATTTACCTTCTAAAATCTCTTAAACACTTTGACTACCTTGACCTTTTGGGGCTTTTAGATGACATATGAGGGTCCTCCAACTTCGTAAGGCCATAACTCTCAAACCGTGAGGAGTTATGTGAAGTTCCATATACCAACAGAAATGGAATGACATGTACTATAAATATAGAATAGTATTACCTTAAAATATAGAAAGAATAATATTGGTGTCCATCAAACAAACTTGGGTCCATTACCCAAACCTGGGTTCTCCAACTTCACATGGTCATAACTCTCTAACCGTGAGGAATTATGTAACGTTCCACATACCACCAAAAATGGAATGACAAGAAATATCCATATAGGATAGTTTCCCTAACAAATTCATTGTCCTTCATCTCATTATTCCACAATTAATCATGGGTTCTCTTACTCCACAAAGTGTCTTCCCGTGAGGGATTTCACCATAAGGGGACCACTTTGGAGTTCATCCATCTTTACTTCTTATCAACCTGAAAAGACAATAATGAGTCATCTTTAAATCAAACAATATTGGTTCCATTACCCAAACCTTTGTGTTGTAGGGCTTTCTTCAAGGGTTGACATCAATGACAACCAACCTTAATAAACAATATCCCCATTTGACATTGATGGAAACACTATGATGCAATACTGAAATCATATCACTCATGATCCCCCTAAAACCATGCTTATGTCCTCTGCATCTGATAAATATGCTCCCCTGGAACCATGCCTTTGTCCTCTGCATCTGATAAATCTCTCCCCATTTGTCATCGATGGCAAAGGTATCTTTCCATTCGGGGCTGCTCCCCCTGACTGAATTGTCCTCTTATGGTGCTTCCTCATGTACATATAAGACATATAAGATAAGAATTCAAAAATGATTCATTTTGGAGTGGAAATAAATCCAAGTCTTTGGTGAAGATATTCAAAGGCTTCCCATGGAAGTGGTTTTGTAAAGATGTCTGCCACTTTCTCTTTTGTGCCCACTATTGGTTGATCGATTCCCTTCTCAGGTTTTCTGAGTTATTGACCTAGGGTTCATGTCATTTGGGGCTCCAACAAATCCTCTAAAACTATCGGCCCTCCTGGTAAACCAAAAGGCAACACAACACCTGGAAGGCACTGCACAGTCTCACCCGAGATAGCTCTAAATGGGTGGCTGTAAGAATCAGGTGTTTACAGCCTAGGATAGAGTAGGGGATAGGGGTTTCTTGATTAAGGCTGGATACCCTGAGATGTAAGAGAAACTACTTATTCCTTGGATTCGCATACATGTATCCCACAGTTTAATGTAAGCAAAGTATAAACAGATTCATAGCAATGTATTAACTCATTCATCAAGCTTAACCATTAATTGTTGAAAGAGTGAAGAGGCATGCATACATTCAATATATTACATGAGTATTAGTGTGTTTCACCCCCTCATGGGATACGTCCACAAAGATTTGTCTCTTGGCTCTTTTATTATGGCAGTTTTGTATTCTTGGCACCACGCGCTTACAATTCTCCAGAAAACTGGGTAAGATCTATGTGAGGCGAACTAGATTGCACCAAGCTCCACAGCCTGCAATCCAATCCTTAGATCTACCTTCCCTCGTATCTCCTTTTCTCAACAACTTACAAAATAGGTGCATACAACTAACAATTACCACAAAACATAACATAACATCACATAACATATCCTAACTGATACTTTCATATCTATATTTATACATTGCGGGCTCTTCAGCCTTTTTCAGAATATTACCAAAACCCTAACCCTTATTATGTTAGGTCTTTCTCCCATACGCATGTTGTTCTTCCTCCAGTTGTCACTTTCCTTTATGCATGCTTTCTTGCATGCACACATGCTATTCTTTTGTGAATCCCAACACTAACATGTGACTCATCCTGAGTCACCTACTTTCTCTGTACTTCCTTGATCTCCTTGGTGATCGTCTGGAACTGTTCTTGCAACTCTATCTCTTTTGTCAATGCCTGCGTGGTTTTATCCTTGATGGTGTCGACTATATGAGCTGCCACTTCCTTTCTCATTAGTCATGTGCATTCTAGCCGAGTTTGTGTTGTCTGTTTTCTGGATTCTTCTACCTGCAAAAGTGCTTATGCTACCTGTTCCTACAACGATTCTATTTGAGCCTGAAGCTCATGTTTCTGTGTTTGCGCAGAGATAAATTATGCCTGTATTTTCTTCAACTCTTGCGTTCCCTTGACTCATTCCAGAATTGGTATGGTATTTTATCGCTTCTTGAGTTCTTGGAAAGTTGCATTGATCCTCTCCTCCTCCTTGTCCCAGTGTTGGACTTGTGGATCCTCTTCCAGCCTTGTCCAAAGTTGCGCTTCTTTATCCAGCAATTTGACTGTCGTGCTAACTTGTTTTTCTAGCTCCTGCAGCTGTATTTTTGCTTCCTTCATCCTTTTCTTCTTCATTGTTGGTGGATTTTTCAGTCTAATATGTCCGCAGAGAGTCTCGATCTCCTTCCGATACTGATCAATTGCCTACGCAATCTGGTCGATCTTCTCTGTAGATGGTAGTTTATTTTCTTGCGCAGTAGTTGGAAGTTTCCCAAAAACTTCTTCCACTTTGCGTTCCATCTCATTTATATGTTCTTTCTCCTCCTTAGTTTCCGATTTGGCCTGTGCACAAAATGTTTCCAGTGCTTCACGCTTCTTTGTTTCTTATTGTAGCTCGACTAATTTTTAATGTTCTCGGGAATGTAGCTCATGGTCGACGCTAACATATAGTTTTTATAATTCTCTTGATGTCATTTGTGTCAAAACCAATTGGATAAGATCCAAATCCTTCAATGGTGTCTGTCCCACAATTTCATCCATTCTCAGCATGCTAGGCTTTACATAGACTGTGGAATGTGCATGTGGTATTGGAAGAGCTAGTTCACGTTCTTCTACCTCCACCCTTTCTATGTTCTGTGTGGTTGATGGCTCTATGCCTCTACTGCTACTCATGATCTAGGCTTCCCCAAATTTCTTAAGGAGCTGACACATTTCTATCAGTTCCTTCTGCAGTTTATCCCTGTGGTGCACTACATGATCAAAATATTCTATGAGGCAGTCTTGGACCATCTTGGAAATCATCTCTCCATCATCCTCCATGATTTTGTAGTCCAGTGGTGGTCGTTGTGCCTTCATTTTCTTACATGCACTTGCATCATGTACCGTTGGTCTCTTAGTTCCCCCTGGTTCCTATGTGATGGGGTCTGATGTGGTTTCCTGTGCTCCCTCAGCTGGTTTTCACTGTCCATTGTTCGGCTGAGTAGTTTCTTTCCTCCCCTTATGGGTCCTTGGCTACTCTGAGCCATTGTCTGCCTGAGTCAACTTGGTTTGGCCCATTCTACGTTTCTTGGGTACTGGGATTTCTAGAGGCTATATTTCTTCCTGTGCAGCCCCTCCTTCTACTATTTGTCTTGGTACTTCTTTGGGTATGGTTTGAATCCTCCATTCATCAAGCCATTCTTTGAGGATCATGTCAATATAACCCTCGGTGATGCAGTAGTGCATATGTAGCCACTGTTTATCTGGGTCCTACCTTGGTTGTAGCCACATGGCTTGTTGCTTATCCAAGAAATTGGCCATGCCCCTGTATTGTGCAACAACCTCTGATGTTATTCTCTATGCTCGGTTTATGGCTTCCTGTATCTCCTGTAGGTAAGCTTCGAATACGATTCCATTCTCCTTCTTATTCTTGGCTAGTGGCCCGGATCTCAGGACGCGATATCTTGATCCTCTTGGTTGTGGTGTGGTACCAAAGACAATGTATTCTGGTTCGCGCCATCCCATGAAAGCTATGAGAGTGATCATCCATGAGTAATGAAATTGTGTACCTGTGTCCTACGCATATTTGCAGTCTACTTGGAACAAGTTTGATAGGTATGGTGCCCAACTCATGAAGGTGCCTTCTGCGCACTGAGCTGTAACAACAATGACTCATGTCGGTACTTCATCTTTGTGATATTTTCTTAGCAGTCTGTAGGCTAGGAGTTTTGCGTCCAATTGTATCATGACATTGTTGATCTGTTTAATTATAATTCCTCTTGTTCCCCTGTCGATTCCATATTTCTACTTCATCTCTTCTGCCAATGTTTTTTCCTTGGACTTATCATCCAGAATCAGCACGGGATCCATACCCCCGGTGGGTAGGCCTGTTATTTGCGTGATAAGTTCAAAAGTTATGGGGATGGGTTTTTTCAGCCATATATCCCCTCCATGCATAGCTCCTAACAGTTGCTTGACGCATGTCATTGCATATTGGCCTCTGCCAAAGTGTGGTATCTTTAGCAACCCTAGAATTCTTGTTCTTTTCAGTCCAGTGGCCCACTGGTGTGGTTGAGTCATGGTTTCTCTGAGTTGGTTCATGACTATTTTATGCATAAAGACTTGTGGTGCCAGCTCTGGATATTTGGTTTCATCTACTACATCATGGTTGAAATACTTGAGCTTCCCGACATGGCCTAATAGTTGTGGGTCCACCTGTACTCCCTCTGGTATATGAGGTAGCACAATATCTACAGTCGGTTTCTTTCGAGGTGAGCTCAATATCTGAATTTAGTCCTCCTACTACAATGGTCGGCTCGAGGTTCCAGCAACTTCCAGTTTCTCCTTCGCCATCCATTCTTCCCAATCCATGGCCATTTCATCCGTCGGCTCGACCAAAAAAAAATATGGGATGGGTATTTTTGGAATGTCTAGTTGCACTTCTACTTCCGCATTTTGTGCGCTTCTGTTAGCTCCTACGATTACTTCAGCATTTTCTGGTGGTATTTCCTGCTGGGTTTCTTCTTCTTTGTTCTAAGGCTCATGCACTACTGCTGGTGTATCCTGTTCCATGGCCTTTGTTTGTGGTTGTGGAACCTCCTCTAGTATGGGTGTGGACTCTACTGGGATTTCCTCAGGCGACGAGATTTCATCAATATCGATGATCTCAGGTGGTTGTTCACTTTCTTCCAGTATTCATCGTGACCTCGTCTGAGCCCTGGTTGATTTGGCTATTTGGCTTGGTTCTACAAGCTTCAATGGTGCCATAATGGTGTATTTTGAATGTTTGCAAAGTTAGAATGGCTTCGGTGAGCTATGTGGTTTCACTCTATTCGTTCTTGCTATTGTTTCTCTTTTCCTGTTCTCCTTTCGTGAATAGACTAACTGCTTTTGTGCTCGTGTTTTGTATGGGCTCGTTATGAATCTTGTCGAGGATTCTTCCTCCAACATGTGATTAATGCACCATAAATGTGGGTTCAATGCATCTGTGGCAGTTTCATACTTGCCATTATGCTTTCTCTTCCATCTCCAATTGGCATGTTTAATGTGACATCCCATCCGTCCTTGCCTTGCTTTAATTCTACTTCTTGCTATCCTGTCAGCCTGCTTTTGTCGACTTTCCTTTTCCCACTTGTTCCCTTTTTCATTATAGTCGTTATCTTTTCCCTTGCTGGCTTCATGTTGTTTTCGGCTATTTTCAGTTTTTTTTTTTTTTCTTGTTGCGCGGTGGGTGGTTGACTATCCTTGTATAGCTTCAACCATCTCCCATTGATCATTCCTCTGAGGTCTGTGCCCACTATATCTCTTAACTATACAGCTCGTCCATCCATGACAAATTTTACCTCGTATGGTCCTAGCCAATGCATTCTCATCTTTCTCGGGTGTTGCAATGCTTTATTGTCGTAGAGAAATACTAAATCTCCTTCATTGAATGTCTTCCTCTTGATGTGGTCGTCGTTCCAAGATTTGTCTCTTACTTTCTGTACCTGTTGATGGAATCCTGCCAAGATTTGGTCTTCCTCCATTGATAATAACTGATTCAATCTTTCATGTACTATGCCTCATTCTATCATTTGTGTAATAGCTACTACACATAGGCTAGGTATTAAAAATTCTAAGGGCACTACTGCTTCTTGACCATAGACTAGTTTAAATGGTGTGTGGCCTGTCAAATTTTTTCATGTGGTTCGATATGCCCATAACACTGCTGGTACCTTGAGGTCCCAATCGTCCCTGTTGACGTTACATATCTTTGTCAAGGCGTTCTTTAGAATTTTGTTGAAGGATTTTACTGTGCCATTTGCTTGTGGATGATATGGTGTACTTTTTTGGTGATGAACTTCAAACTCTTCTAGTATCGCTCGGATGGTGTTTTTTATGAAGTGCGTTCCTTGGTCACTCATCAAAATTCTTGGGAACCCAAATCTAGCAATTACCTATTCAAACAAAAAGTGTGCAACTATCTCTGCACTGCAATCTTTTACTGGTGCAGCTTCCGCCCATCTTGTTAGGTATTCGGTCACATTGATTATATATCTCGCCCCTATTCTCTTGGATGGTGGGTGAATTGGTCCCACAAAGTCTATTTCCCATTTGTTGAATGCCTGAAGTGTCACTTGTGGTCGTAGTGGCATCTCGTCCCTTATGTTGGGTTTGCCTAGACTTTGATAGAAATCACATTTTTGATAGTATTCTTTCGAGTCTCTGTGGATCGTTGGCCACCATAACCCTACGCTTAGTACTTTCTGTGTGGTAGATTTTCCTGCATAATTCCCTCCTGCTATTCCCTCGTGGGATTCTTCTACAATTCTTGGTTTTTTGTGGTATAGTACGTATCTTTGTAAGATGTTATCTATGCCCATCTTGTATAGATGTCCTGTGATCAATTGATAGTCGATTGCACAGAATACCAGGTTCTTCTTCTGCGCGATGGTATATTTTTGCGGCATTGTACCTGTGCTAAAGTACTGGATGATCTCTGTGAAGTAATATTTAGCAATCTATACTAAGAATAGTTGTGCATATGGAAATTTGTCTTCTAAATTCATTGGTTCCTCTCCATTTGTGACCCTCAATAGGTGGTTAAGTCCTGCATTCAGTTTTCCTGGTTTAACTATTACCTCAAAGTCAAATTATTTAAATAGAAATAACCATCGATAGATTCTACCCCCAAACACTGGCTTGTTGACTAGGTATTTCGGGGCTGAGTGATCTAGAAACATCTTAAAGTGTTTTCCCAATAGGTAATGTATGTATTTTTGTAGTGCATAAACCATAGCTAGGCCTTCTCTTTCTGTCGTGTTATAATTTTGTTCTGAGTTTGATAATTTTCTTCTTGCGAACACTATCGGGTGATCCAAGTCTCCTACTCCTGGTTGAGCTAAGATAGCTCCAAGTGCTATCGTTGTTGCATCTACATGTACATGGAATGTCTTCTCCCAATATGGAAATACCAATACTGGTGCAGTGACCATATTTTCCTTCAGAGTATCTAGACCGTGTTGGCACTCATTGTTCCATTGATACTTTGTACCCTCCTTAACAGTTTTTCCATTGGCATTGTAATCTGCATGTAGCCTTTGATGAATTTCTTGTAATATCTCGTATGTCCTAATGTTTCTCTTAGTTGGCAGACTGTTTTTGGTGCTGGTAGATTAACAATGACTACAATTTTGGCCGAATCCACTAGCAAACCCTGTTTGCATACTATGTGTCCCAATAGTATCCCAAATGGTGTTCCAAATATGCATTTCTTGATATTCAGTGATATCTAGCACTGTCTGCATCGTTCTAGCATCAGTTGCAAAACTTCCACATGGGTTTTCAACAGGATATAGACCGTCCAATTATCCAGGTATACTACGAGAAATTGGTGGATGAATTCTTTAAATGTTGCAATGACCACACTGGAGAATATTGCAGGTGCATTCTTTAGTCCGAACGACATGATTATATACTAATAAGATCCCCATTATGTCGCAAATGTGGTCTTGTGTCTATCCTCCTATGCTCTGATGATATCTTGAGAATCCATTGGTGAATGAGTAGGATTTTTGGCCTCCTACGTTCTCAAGTACTTCGTCCATGAATGGTGTGGGGAATGGGTCGTGTAGGCATGCATCGGTAAACTTCCTCAAGTTGACGCATATCCTGATCCCTCTTACCTGTTTCTTGTCATGTACTACCATTGGGCTTATCCATTCTGATTCTTCTACTGGTTCAATGATGTTGACCTCAAGCATCCTGTCGATCTCGCCTTTAACTTTCTGTTTATAGATGGGGTTTAGTCTATATGGTTGTTTTTTAGTGGGTCTCACATCAAATCTGAGTGGTATCTTCATTTCTCCTAATTCTCTGGCTATTCCTTTCATCTTTGTAAAGGTTGTGGGAAAAAGGTCGTTGTATTCATGCAACAATTATGTGATTCTTTCTAGTGTCTGTTCACTCCAGTAATCTCCAATGCTAACCATTTTGGGCTGCTCGACAGTCCCAATGTTAACCTTCTTTATATTGATTGGCATGGAGATGACCTCTGACTCTAAGGGTGGTCCTTCCACATCTCTCTCACCTTCGACTTCTTTGATCTGAATATCGCACGGATCATCTTCATCCAAGGCTTCCTCCTGTACGTGGTAGCATGACAGTAGATCCTTGATTGTCTTCTTATTCCACTGTTGTACCTCTGTGATAGCTTCTACTTTTGGTTCTTTGATGAATATGACATTTTTGATCCATTTCGGGGTTGCGTCTATGTTGGGCTTCTCATGCTCAAATGATAAAGTGACTGCAAAGTTCTGTTGGAGTGTCGCCCATGTCTTGGTTTCTTTACGCATTTACTAGTCCATATACCAATTCGCTGGTATGCCCTCTAAAGTATGAATGAAGTGGTGAGACCATTCCTCCGGTGGTGTCATTTTCCACCATGTTTTACACGCCTCTAAGTGTTCTGCTGGTGTGCCTAGTCTGTCATATTTCTATTGTTTGTGACATGTATGTTCTGTGCCAAACCTTATGCACAGTAAACACTTACATTGGTACCAATCTATGATAACTCTTTGTGTGCACCCCACCATCTTGCGGGTGTAGCCTTTAGTGCTAAATCTAGTGGTAGAAATCTTTGGTTTTCTACTACTTCATCTTCATATTCTGTCTAGAAAGTTTCCAAATCATTTAGCCCGAGAAAACTGGGTGGTTCTTTGATTTTTTTGCCAAGCCACCTTACTGCATGGTCTATTTTGGCACACCTTCTCATGGATACTTCGTGTAGTCTTGGTTTCCATTTTTGTAACCCGATGTTTGAGTCTATTGTACATGAAGTAATGCTCTAACAACTAAGTACCTCATCTGTAGTTGGGTTTATATAGTCTGCATAGAGTGTAGTTGTTCTACACAACTAGATGATCTCTTCTAAATCCAGACAAGTGAGTTCTATGAACCTTTCACCTACTGATGGGTCGATCGGGGCTATGACCCTGTCGTCCCTCGACTCAAATGTCATTTTTCTGATTTTTAAGTTAATTATGTCATGGTTTTGGAACGCCCAATCCAAACCAAGTAGTGTCGGGTAAGGTGTTGTGTTGTCTACTATTTCAATGACTTCAAAGTCTGCCTTAGTGTGCACACCATCTAGATCTACCATCACTCCTTTCAATCTACCTATGGGTAGGACTCTATGTTGATTTGGTAGCTTTAATTGAATAGTTGAGTATCCCAATGTAGGTTCTCCCGTGCATTTCCATGGAGCTTTTGGTAGTACATTCACTTCGGATCCTAAATCTAGTATAATACATCCCATATTGAAATCCCCAATGTTAGCATTTAGTTTAAATTCCCTACTTGTTCTTCTTCTTGTGTGTAGGTGGTTGACAGTTTTCAATTCTGGCTTCTGTTTCATCTCGCTGCTACATTTTTCTAGGATGTTTTGCAATATTTTGACAGATGAAGGATCACTTAACATTTTTATGCATGACTGCAAAAAGTCTTTGATCGTACTGACTTTTTCCTCGGGTTATATTCTGTTGGTATGGTCCAGTGATGGTGTCATTTCGTATTCTGGAGCTTCCTTGCTCTGCTGTGCATTCGGCGCAATGTTCTCCTTCTGGAATTTTTGTCGGGATTATGTAAAGATCCCCTTCTCCTTATGTGTGTTGAACTTCTTCTTGGGGTCGGTGTTCTTCTTTACCCATTGGTTTTTTGTTGGTTCCTATTGATTTGTTTCATTTCCTTTTTTCGTTCCTCCTCGAGTGACTATATTGATGTTTCTTCCGTCATCCCTTGCTTCAGCTGAAATCCACTGAACATTCTAGTTATTTTGATTCCTTTTTTATTGGATATTTACAAGTAATGTCAGACATTCCTCCGTATCATGGTCTGATGCATGACAATATATACAAGTCACTGGTGGCAGTGGGCACTCCCGTGCATAATTTCCTGGGTGCTGGTAATTATGACATGTGACAGGTCCTCTACTGCATATGAAACCTCCTTTGGCTTGTCCTTCTCCTCTATACATTGCGTGGTAACCTCGCGGTGGGTTGTACTGTGGTCCCTGATTATACTACACGGTATTGTACTAGGGTTGTGTTGGGTTGTACTGTAGCTGCATGTTATTGTAAGGTTGTGGTGCAGTATTATACTGTTGATGCGCAGTGTTGTATGGTGTTGGGGCTTGATTGAACTATGGTGTTGCCTGCCCAGTCATCATTTCTGCCTGTACCCTGTATGCATCTGATGTTCTTTCCCACATCAAATCCATAGTTCTGCAGTCTTTGTCGTCATGGCCAACTGACTTGCAAAAGGTGCAATATGAGTTCTTTGGGACTGTTTGGTATTTATCCATCATCATGCAGTGGTAAGGGTTGTGACCCAGTTTCTTGCATATTTCGCACCATAATCCTCCCTGTGGTAGTGGGTTTGGCATCCCTTTCGCCATATACTGTACGAATGTTGGGCATTCATTCTTATGGTGTCCTTTCATTCTACAGGTAGTGCACCAAATTGCTTCTTGTTTTTCCTTATTCTTATTCTGGTTTAGTTGAAATGTTAAGTTCTTCAGATCCTCCTTCAGTTCTTCGATAGCTGGGTCTATTTGTTGGTATTGATTCTCTTCCAATTGCAAGGTTGCCTACATCTGAAACTTTTTTTGTCATAATGGATATTTTAAGTGTGGGAGTAGTGAGTTGAAAAACAGGTGTCGATGTTGCATATCTGTCATAAGGTATTTTAACTTTCCTTTTAATCACTTAAATATTTGATCAATCTCCCATACCGATTCTCCTGGTTTCTGTCTTATTTCAATCATCTCATTCATGTATTTATCCTATGATATCGGCTTCTAGAACTCATTGATCAATAGTTTCTTAATGTCATCTAGTGTTCTTGTCGTTCCGAGAACATTGTTTGTGTCTAGACTCATGTACCATTCTAGTGTGCGGTCCCTTAGCATGATCGCTAGCTGTGTGAGTTTGGTGTCTTCATCAGTGATATTCTTTGCTTCCTAGATATTTGTGCAAATGAACATATTCTTCTCAGGGTCTTCTGTCGCTTCCCCTCGAAACTCTGGTAATCTGATAGTAGGATCGTGTCCTGCCATTCCAAATACTGAGCTACTCCCTCCTCCGTGTGGTGTAGATACTTGACTAAGGTTGCCTGAACTAGATCCTCCAGTTTTTTCCCTTTGTGTGAATGTAATTCCTGCCGTCGGACTTCCTCTGAACTTTGGTTGTCTAAACGGTGGTGTTCGCTTTGGTGTATTGGTCGCACATGGGTTTATGGGTTCCACAGTGACATTAACATTGAAGGGATGGTTGTCTTCTCCTCTTGTTCTTAGGCCTCTTGTTTTCCTCTCGTATGTGGCTCGTAGTATTTACTCAATCTTCTCCACATCCCAAATATCCTCTACCTCTTACTCATCGTTGGCCAAGCCCTCCCTCTTGGCTACGACTCTCTTCTTAGTATTCACCTTATATTGGTAAGGTCCTCTACTACACGTCGTTCCTGATGACGCCAATATCCACTTGAGTTGTTGATCATCCATCAAGATTAGGTCCAAGGGTTCCTCCTCCTTATTCTCTGTATCCTTCCCTCCTTCCATTCCCCCTCTCTCTGTCAGTGCTCCCCGCCTTCCCCCATTCGCGCAGGGAAGTCTAGTTGTTTGATTCCATTGTCATTACACCTTTGTTATATACCAGTATCTTGATAGAAGTATATAGTGATCAAATGTTCCTTCCTCTGGGTACTCATAGGAAATATTTCTCGACTGTGCTATATTACTTTGTTGTGTCTATAGCAAATTCTGTGATAAAGCCTGCCACAATATTGTCAAGCCAAAAGTTGACTGTGCAGGTGAATTTGTTGTTCACCTGCTACAACTATTGGATATGTATTGGAGTCCAATCTAGTTGTCGAATTTGACTTTTCACTTGGTTATCCTTTAACCTTAAAAGTTAATATCCACTCTTGTAGTAGATGCGAAAAATCATAGAAAAAGACTTCGTGTAAATCCGTAAATATGTATTTATCCAGGTATTTACGCGGTGTGATACTAGGGTTTCTATTGTCTTTCTGTGCAAACTCTAGCTCTTTAGTTCTCAATCAACCCTCGATTTCTTCTCTCATGGGGTTCCAAGGTCTCAACATCCCCTTCTAATGTCTCATTGCTCTTATGTTCTGCTTTGTCGGTTCTTATTCATTCCATCTCATCTACTCGATCATTTCTTGTTCCTCCTAACACAACAATAGAACCATTTGTTGGTTGATCGATTCCCTTCTCAGGTTGTCTGATTTATTGACCCAGGATTCATGTCATTTGGGGTTCCAACAAATCCTCTAAAACTATTGGCCCTCCTGGTAAACCAGAAGGCAACACAACACCTAGAAGGCATTGTGCAGTCTCACTCGAGATAGCTCTAAATGGGTGGTTGTAAGATTCAGGTGTTTATAGCCTAGGATAGAGTAGGGGATAGTGGTTTCTTGATTAAGTCCGGATACCATCAACTGTAAGGGAAACTACTTGTTCATTGGATTTGTATACGTGTATCCCACAGTTTAATTTAAGAAAAGTATAAACAAATTCATAGCAATGTATTAACTCATTCATCAAGCTTAAACATTAATTGTTTAAAGAAAGAAGAGACATGCATACATTCAACATATTACACAAGTATTATCATGGTTCACCCCCTCCTAGGATACATCCACAAAGATTTGGCTCTTGGCTCTTTTATTATGTCAGTTATGTATTCTTGACGCCATGCACTTACAACTCTCCACAAAACTAAGTAAGATCTATGTGAGGCGAACTAGATCGCACCAGGCTCCATAGCCTGTGGTCTAATCCTTATATCTACCTTCCCTCATATCTCCTTTGCTCAACAACTTACAAAATTGATTCATACAACTAACAATTACCACAAAACATAACATAACATTGCATAACATCTCCTAATCGATACTTTCATATATATATATATATATTGTTGATTAAGGTTGGTTGTCATTGATGTCAACCCTTGAAGAAAGACCCGTAGCACAAAGTTTTGGGTAATGGACCCAATAGTGTTTGATGTAAATATGACTCATTATT
>JZKD02S1789455.1:57976-69774 GCA_000966675.3 Picea glauca | reverse complement strand
GTGGTCAATGGAATGCCAATGGAGCAACGCAGAAGGTTAATTTTCTTTTCAACCTCTCTAGCCCACCTGCCACCAGAGGGATTTTCAGGAACACCATTTGCAGCTTCATAAACAACAACAACTAAGGTTATTTTTGGGTTGGATTTGGGATACAAATCTGTTATTATTCCTGTATTTGCTATTACAGTAAGCATTTTTGTCAATTTAGTTTGGCTGCCAGGCATGGTATTGTAGTAGCTGCTTTGGGCATGCTTAGTATAATTGCAACAGGATTGGCCATTGATGCATATAGACCTATTAGTTGAATTGTTGGGGCAATGCTTCCTTATTTTTTCTCTGCCATGACAATGAAAAGTGTGGGTAGCGCAGCCTTGAAAACGGTTGAAGAGGGTAGGAGGAAATTCAACACCATCCCAGGTCTGATGAAAGATTTGAAAATAAATGGTTGCACAAGAAACAAGGAATACAGCTACTTCCAGGACTCTTGACCTCGTAAGAGAAGTAATTTTCTCTCTGCTATTACAAGTGGTGAAAGCTGAAACAAAGTGAAAGCTAGAATTAAAAATACCTAGCATTCTACAGTAAATGGATTTCCATCTCAACAAGTTGAGAATACATTCATGTTCAGCAGCTCACATGAGCTTTTGTGATTTTATAAGCAACATCTTTCAACTTGAGGGGTGAAGCCTGAACACTTGGCAGAATAATTATCAGTCAAAGATCCATCCAAATTCTAGATCCTCATTCTTAGTAGCTAATGATAAATGTTCAAGCTGTGCTTTCGGTGGTTTAGGAGAACATAATGATTGTTCATTAACCACCGAAAACAGGGATTTTGGTAGATAATTCAATCAGCAACTTTCTAGGTTAACCATCGAAAACCTGTCACTGCCAGAATGATCAAAATTTTGCACAGATCGAGGTTTTTCTGATCCAAATCATTTGAAAACACTCATCATGGATAGATGATGAATTATGTATTCAGTTTTAAGATTCATTTTTGGAATATAAGGATTAGAAAAGGTGGCCAAGTTGGTTTTGGCATCTATTTTGGTGGAAACAAGTTGGATTTTTTTCTCATCTCAGCCAATTCGAATTGTATCTCTTGGGAGAGTCATCAACTAGCCTTGGGAGGCTATCCTGCACTACATCAACATTCAACAAGAGAGGAACACCATGAAATCTGGGATTGACCTCATTTTTGGGGATCATCCCACATCTTTTGAAATCAGATTTTGATTTACTATTTTTAGCTTATTTGATCCATGTTTTCAGGATCTCAGAACTACTTTGTAATGCTATAAAGCTTAGGATAGAATATGAACCAAGGGTTCAATTTTGAGCTCTAGATGTTACTGTTTTTTAACAAGACACTTTCTTTAATATATCAACCAACAAGCTTCTTTCTTTCTTACTGTCGGACCTTCTTTTATCTATCTCTATGCTTATGAGTGGAATTATCTTTTGTCTCTGTTTAATGACCCTGGTAACTGTCATCTTACTTTTGGTTATCAAGCAAGAATCACAAGCATCCTTGGCTAGTTTTTTGACCCATCATATATATATGGTGTTATATATGTTTTGGTTGATTGATTAGTTTTCTCATCCACCTATTATTCAAACCTATCTGACAATAGCTCTTGAAGGCCTTGTGTTGCATGATTATAGTTAAGACTGTCTTGAGAATATAACTCAAAGTTTCATATGTTCATCTTGATCCAAAACCCCAACACATTATTGAGAAAATAGTTCCTAAAAAGATTGAGTTACCAGGCATCTCTGACTTACAGCCTAGGAGAGTTTCATGGAGTGATAACAAATTGGTGTCGTTGCCGAGGAACGGAGGATGAAGCAAGATACCCTGGGAGATGACACAGTTTCATCTTTTGATGATAGACAAAGGATGAGCATTATATTGGTTGTAAAACATCTATCTGGAGACTCCACGTTCAAAGACTCCACTGGGGAGGATCCTATTGATAAAAGGTGAAGAGGCTCAAATCAAAATCTAGGTATCAGTTCATTGGTTTGCTTCATGAACTGTTGTTGTTCTTCATTACCTCTTTCATTCTTTTCCCTTCGCGTGTAAAGAGAATTATTTTTTGTTTTGTATATTCAGAAAATCATCATCCTTCTTGTAAATATTCGTCTTTAGAAGAGGAAATCCTGCAGCCCTGCATTGTAGATGTAGATTCAATGGCTTTACCTCAACTCATTCACAAATATGACCAATGTATTTATTTTCCTTTAGAATTTGATCAGCCATGTGACCTTGAAAAGATAGAAATTGTTTCAGATCCTGTCTAGATCTCAGCCCCTCTTGTCATAATTTCTGAACCTTGTCATGAACTCGTTAACTCTCATGATCAGCCCACAACTTTTCAAGTTAAAATCCGGATGAAGATGTTCAAACCTTTAAAGCTACCCCTTATTCTTCATCCTTATCCTGATGACTTTTATGAATATCTCCCTTTGTTTTCCGGAGAGAATCAAACTTCAGCTGAGGGACATGCATAATCCTTTTTGGATTTTGTTGATCGTTTTTCAATTACGCACAAAGATGTGATCATTAGAATGTTTTTGAAATCTTTGATCAAAGATGCTGCTACATGGTTTAAAAGTCTGAGAACTAATTCAATTGGCTCTTGGACCAAGTTCTCTAATGCTTTCCTGAAGTATTGGGGAAATTACAAATCTTTAGAGTCATACCTTGCTGATTTCTACGCTTTGAAATGAGAGCAGGATGAAGCCTTGCCTTTTTTCAATAGAAGGTTTTACCATGTTTATTATGACATCCCATTAGAGATTTGGCTTACTGAGATTGCTGCCATGGTATATTATCTTATGGCTCAACATAATGAACTTGTCCTTCTCTTTCTAGAAAGGAAATCTTCATCATTAGGGAACTTTTTTGAAGACGCTCAAGAGGTGGAGGAGAATATCCGTGCTTCCAGGAGGATCCGACAGCGGGTTGACTTTGACAATCTTCTTGCACATGAGAAAAAACAATGTCAGTATGGTTCAGATTTTGAGCAGGGAGGTAATGAGTATGAAGCAGATTTAGAACAACAGAAAGCATACGAGCTTATTTCATATTCGGATCTGAATTCGTCAACATTGGAAGAATATTCTAGATACAAGTATGCTTGTGAAGCTTATGAGCAATTTGTAAATCAAGAAGAGCCTATGATGACTGATGATTGCATAATAAATTATATGTTCTCAGCTAAGCCTAATTCGTGTGATGGAAATCCTATTTTGTTATCCTCTTGTCAGCATTATTCTGATAATGAAATTGTAGTTTTTGATGATCATGAGTTGATCTCAAAAGGACAAGAAGATGATCATTCTTCTTGTAGAGGAACAGACATGGCTGATCAAGAGGTTACCATGGACAAGCAACTTTTTCTTGAGAAGCAACATGTTTCTTATTTTCTTTTCAAGGATCCAGTAGCAGTTTTCATGGATCTATACTTTTCAGAAAACCTGAAGAGTTCAGATTTCCTTAGTTTGCAAATGTTTATGGGCGACAGTTTTGGATCTGCGACAAATGCTAAGGGCAGTCATCAACTTTCAGATGTGCAGACACAGGGGAGTTACAAAAAATATGGAGAAGAAGGTGAGGAGCTGAAAAGTCCAGATCAGCAGTCCATCCTACATGTTTCTCTGGCAAGGGTTGAGCAGTCTACATTCAACAATGAGATCAGTAAAGGCATCTTTCAACATCATTTCAATTTTCAGGTGGATCAACAAATTAGAGAGGTATTCTTTCATCATTTTTATGACCCTATTACAAACTATTTGGAATCTATAAGAAGCATAAATATCAAAACATTTTTGTCAGACGAGGGACAATTTTTTTTTTGTTATCAACTATATGTCTGCATGATATGGCTTCCATCATTTTTTGGGTCAAAATCAAGAATAGTTTTAGTAAATAACTTTCTGACATGGCTTCATTGGAAGCATGATTTCACTTGATAAGAGGCAGTACAGTTGGTTAGTGTAGGAGTAGGTTGAAGAATAAGCTCTTCATACGAGCACATAGATTGTTTTCAGTTTTCTTAAATAAACATGCAGATTACAGGCAGGCTACAAGTTTTCAGGCTACAGATTTTCCGAAGAACAGTTGCACAGGTTAAAGGACTCCATGCTAAAGGCAACCAGAAGACTCCATGCCCAATGGAACTACAATTTCAAAGCTATGCAAATATTGTTTTCAGATTTTGGTTGAATAAGCAGATCAAGCTACCGATCGCACATGCCACATGACTCCATAGCCCAACACATAAGGCAACTGGAACTACTTATTCTTGGAACCTCACTGGGAGGATTCCATCCCCGAGTAGGAGCCAGATGTTATCTCCTAAATTTACACTGCCAAGTTTTCAAATTTTAGGTGATAGGAATGAGTCAAAACAATTTTTTTCTAAATTTTTTAGAGTACATTAGATGGTCTATTGTTGAAGTCTAAAGTCGAAAGAATCATCACTTCTGGTCTTAGCTTTCGAATTTTGAAATCACAGGTTACAGTGGTTAAAGGGGTCTATCAAATGACTTGTTAACCACCAAAAGTTGACCTTTCCAGTGGATAAGAGGCATCTAGCAAAAGACCCATAACCATCGAAAGCATTTCCACATTCAATTTTAAAAAAACCCTCATGCTTTTGCACAATCCAGATGTCAAGCCTAAGATTATATCAAAGCGCATATGCCTTAATTACCAACAGACCAGAACCAAATCCTATATCTATGAGTCTTAGCTAACTCACAAGTAATACACATGCCCAATTCCCATAATAAGCTACAAGCCAATGCTTATGACAGGTAAATATATCAAGTTATGTGCTAACTAAGTCAAAGTCACCATCCAGGTCACGCCCACATGTCAATTCATATCCTTTAACCAACAGATAAATCGAGTCCACCTGCCACTCATTCGATCTAAACCGAGTCCACCTGCCATTCATTCGATCCAATCCGAGCCATAAGCCAAACACACGCAGCTGACAGGTGCCAAGGGATGGAGTTTTTATTATTCTTGTACAAGCGTTTAAGGAGATCCATGGCCAGGTATCAGACCACGAGTTAAGCTAAAACTAAAATCCCATGCATATGTCTAATGGTGAATGTATTTCGGACAGGTTTCGCTCCATATCTCAATCAATCTGTCCAATGATGGAACAAACCAAATTCTACTTTTTGATGGAATTCAAAGATATGAATTACCATCTCGATCGGGTGAGTGTTCATCATCAGCAAGCACATTCTCAGAGTTCTCATTCACATCTTTTATCTATTCTAGCTCATTCACCGATTCTGGTAACCAATTTTATATGGGAGAAGGCAGCTTTCAATCTAGGGTGTTAGACTCAGCTCGCGCATCAATCACTCGGGTCAGAAAGGTTGGAATTGTTTTCGTTCAAGCTTACTGAGTTGAACAGGAATGAGACTGACAGTCAATAGGACAAAAAGTAGGTCATGAACCACGATATCTGACCACCAATTGAGCCATGATTCAAGTCATGAAACAAGCCACAGGTCAAGCCACAGGCTTAAGCTACAAAATGCATAGCCCATAACAGAGTACCCAAGCACTAGGTTAAATCCATATGAAGGCATCTGGTTGTAAGGAAGATCCACAAGACGAGCAGATATAAGGGTAAGGTACTAGATCAACACATTGTCTGTTAGAGTTGGACGACGAATAGCCATGGTGTGGGTGGAATCCAGTTCTATTTTCTTCAGAGATAACAAAATTTGTCACAAGTGAGAGCATCTGGAGTGAATCCTGGTCATCTATCCTATTTCAAGTTTTGTGGTCATGTTATTGGTTTGGCATTGATGCATAGGGCACAAATTGACATGGTCCTATCTTGAACATTTTTCAAACAATCGGCTAGTCTCTCTATCTCCTAGGAAGATACACAAGATGCAGATCCATTCTTGTTTTCAAGTTGCAAGAAAATCTTGGAAATGGATCCAGATAGTCTAGACAAAGATGTACCAGGACTCATGTTTGTGACACCAGTTGCAGAACAAGTTAAATGCTATGTTCAAGGATTTTATGATCCGCTTGGGAATTCAACACTCCAACATTTTCTTCGAGCTTTAGAACCTGAATATCTGGATCTAATGTTGTATGGAAAGGGTCACGATTTATGTATACAGGATTGGAAAGACCATATAGAGTATCATGAGTACACCGAAGTTGGCGATCAAATTACTTGGTTCTGGCAGGTGGTCAATGGAATGCCAATGGAGCAACGCAGAAGGTTAATTTTCTTTTCAACCTCTCTAGCCCACCTGCCACCAGAGGGATTTTCAGGAACACCATTTGCAGCTTCATAAACAATAGCAACTAAGGTTATTTTTGGGTTGGCTTTGGGATACAAATATGTTATTATTCCTGTATTTGCTATTACAGTAAGCATTTTTGTCAATTTAGTTTGGCTACCAGGCATGGTATTGCAGTAGCTTCTTTGGGCATGCTTAGTATAATTGCAATAGGATTGGCCATCGATGCATATAGACCTATTAGTTGAATTTTTGGGGCAATGCTTCCTTATTGCTTCTCTGCCATGACAATGAAAAGTGTGGGTATTGCAGCCTTGAAAATGGTTGAAGAGGGTAGGAGGAAATTCAACACCATCCCAGGTCTGATGAAAGATTTGAAAATAAATGGTTGCACAAGAAACAAGGAATACAACTACTTCCAAGACTCTTGACCTCGTAAGATAAGTAATTTTCTCTCTGCTATTACAAGTGGTGAAAGTTGAAACAAAGTGAAAGCTAGAATTAAAAAGACCTAGCATTCTACAGTAAATGGATTTCCATCTCAGCAAGTTGAGAATACATTCATGTTTAGCAGCTCACACGAGATTTTGTGATTTTATAAGCAACATCTTTCAACTTGAGGGGTGAAGCCTGAACACTTGGCAGAATAATTATTAGTCAAAGATCCATCCAAATTCCAAATCCTCATTCTTAGTAGCTAATGATAAATTTTCAAGCTGTGATTTCAATGGTTTAGGAGAACAAAATGATTGTTCATTAACCACCGAAAACAGTCCTTTCGGTAGATATTTCAATCAACAGCTTTCTAGGTTAACCACCGAAAGCCTGTCACTGCCAGAATGATCAAATTTTTGCACATATCGAGGTTTTTCTGATCCAAATCATTTGAAAACACTCATGATGGATAGATGATGAATTATGTATTCAGTTTTAAGATTCATTTTTGGAATATAAGGATTATAAAAGGTGGCCAAGTTGGTTTTGGCACCTATTTTGGTGGAAACAAGTTGGATTTTTTGCTCATCTCAGCCAATTCGAATTGTATCTCTTGGGAGAGTCATCAGCTAGCCTTGGGAGGCTATCCTGCACTACATCAGCATTCAACAAGAGAGGAACACCATGAAATTTTGGATTGACCTCGTTTTTGGGGATCATCCCACATCTTTTGCAATCAGATTTTGATTTACTATTTTTAGCTTATTTTATCCATGTTTTCAGGATCTCAGAACTACTTTGTAAAGCTATAAAGCTTAGGATAGAATATGAACCAAGGGTTTGATTTTGAGCTCTATATGCTATTGTTTTGTAACAAGACACTTTCTTTAATATATCAGTCAGCAAGCTTCTTTCTTTGTTACTGTCAGACCTTCTTTTATATATCTCTATGCTTATGAGTGGAATTATCTTTTGTCTCTGTTTAATGACCCTGGTAATTGTCATCTTACTTTTGGTTATCAAGAAAGAATCACAAGCATCCTTGGCTAGTTTGTTGACCCATCATATATATATATATATATGGTGTTATATATGTTCTGGTTGATTGATTAGTTTTCTCATCCACCTGTTAATCAAACCTATCTGACAATAGCTCTTGAAGGCCTTGGGTTGCATGATTATAGTTAAGACTGTCTTGAGAATATAAATCAGAGTTGTAGATGTTCATCTTAATCCAAAACCCCAACAGATTATTGAGAAAATAGTTCCTAAAAAGATTGAGTTACTAGGCATCTCTGACTTACAGCCTAGGAGAGTTTCCTAGAGTGATAACAAGATCAACAGTATTCTAAATATATAGATCTTTAAAACACATGTTTGAATGTATCCACTGAGAATGAATTAGTAAATTTGTTTAAATAATTAGCACAGACTTATAATCAAAATAGTAATTCGTATACACAATAACCACTGAAATAATGTGTCAAATAAAAAGTGAAATTGATCTAATTTATTAGGAGTAATCAACTAAATCAATTGTGATTCCATCAACACATACTCCAGATAAGACTTTGATTTGAAAAATGAACACTCAGATACCGCTAATAGTGTTGAATATCGATTCCTTGTATTAATATTCAAAGTCACAAAAGATTTAGTATCATGTTTCAAAAAATGAGACTTCTACAGTGGTGCATAAGTTTCCTTCTTCTCTCAAGAACTAAACCCCTCAATTCTCTTTCTTTCCCCGTTTATATTTAAGGAATTCAAAATGAAACATAACTTCTATAACTACGAACAATTATCTATTTAGAATGAGAAATTAACAAAATTGTTTAATTCCCAAACTATATATGTAAAATGCATAAAATGAAAATAGTTTGCTTTCTAATAACAACTAACTATTCAATTTTTAAATTGTTCATGAAATCTATTTCTTCCATTTTCCCATGTTCCTCGAGGACATTCCTTTTACACTTGTAAAACAAAAACAAAAAGAGAAAAATTAATAAAACAAAAAACAAAATTAGAGTTGCTACATAATTTTAAATTTTGTAACTACTAATTTATTAATGAAAATTAACAAAAAAAAAAAGTAAACTCAAAACATTAAACTAATGCCAATAAAAAATACATTTTAATCACCGAGTATTATTAGGTACGGTCTTAAATTCTGAGTTAACAAAAATGTTAACTCCTGGTGAGTTGATGTTAATTTCTTCTCCCTTTTTGTCCCGCTTGGGACCTGAAACTTGTCTCCTTTTGCTATCAACCAAAGATTTATTTTCTTCCCTAAGTAGTTGGTTTTCTAATTCCAAATCAATTTTCTTTTCATGTAGCACTGGAACCACTGAATAATGTTTGTCCTTCCAAAAAGAAACCTCTAGATTGGGATCGATTTTATTTTTTTCTTTCTCTGTTTCTTCAACGACCTTTTCAATGGGTTCCTGTGAAGAACTATGTTGCCGAGAAGATACTTCTTGATTTCTAGACAACTCTTCATCTTCAATTTGGAAAGGAGAACTGACTTTAAAATTTTTTATAGACTTAATTCTAAGCATTATCGATGTTTTCCTCACTGGAATCATCATTCTTTTTTGTAACAGGTGGGTCACACTTGGATGCAAGAGAGGAAACTAAGGTATGTTTGGAAGATTCAAAAGAAAGCTAGGGTACTTCACTAAAAATGAATTTCTCTGGATTTAGGTTAAACTTTATAGCTTGACTGTGTGTAACCCTTGCAATGCTTTGGTGGGAAATGGAAATTTGAGGGTAAGAAAAGACATTATCTTCTATAGGATTTAGGACTTCTACCTCAGAAATGTGATTTTGTAAGTCTGACTCAGAGTTCTCCTGAAAATGTTTTCTTTTGAAAAAATCCTCCAAAGAGTCGACATTCTACTTTAGCTAAAACTCAACCAGAAATTTACTAAATCATGATGAAAGACATTTATTTTTTACCTAAGATTTTTTTTTTTGATAAAAATGTGCCATTTTTGAAATGCTTTTAAGCAAGAAAATTGGCAAGTTTAATTCATAATCCATGAAGACCATTAACAATCGAAAGTGATATATAAAATGGTATATCTTCCCTCATAGGTGATAAAACCCTTAAGAACACCTAATAGAAAATATCATTTTTTCTTAACTAGAGATATAGGCATACCTTTGTAATCGTATTTGCATTCGAGAGAAACCAGGATTTCTGATCAGGGAATCTCCTTCACTCTTTTGGTATTAGACCAACATTCCCCTTTTAATTGAAATTTAGTCACCCTGGTTATTAATTCTTGATATATTTGTAACTCTATATCTCCAATTTTATCTTGTTCACCATTAAAACTTAATGCAAAAGCTTTGGTGACCTGTGCATTGTGACCATTAAACATCTGCAAGAATTATAACCAACCAACCCTTTGAAAAGTAGGAAAGTAGTCTTCATGAGATTCAATAAGCTCGACACCAGTTTTGACTTTGGAAATAATACCCATTTTAACAGTTTAACACACCACAGTTCAAAAAATACTCATTAAAACCTAACAGTCTCTCACTCACAGGTAAACGAAAATAGACCTTCAATACCTGAGTAAAAATCCAAATTCGAGGAAATACACCATATACAAGATTTAACCTAAGGTAATAATTCGTGAATACGATGAGAGAGAACAACACCATATGTGGAGGAGAGTAATTAAACTTTGGGAAAGGTGGATTGTTCGTATCTAGTTTGAAATGACCCTGATTTAATTTCCATTAAGGTCATTTAAACTTGTGATGATCAGGTTAGAGCCGATGTTCCACAACATTGTATCAAACAGTTGTTTTGGATCATGGGCATCATTGTAATAACACGATTATGACAATCTAGCTGGGATTTCGTAAATCTTGATTAACAAATTTGTTGGAACATTAATCATTTACCCAAACAAAACATGTTAATGAAAATATAAACCAACAAAATCATCAAAAAATGTAGCTTACCAAATATTGTATTTCACGTAGAATCTTGTTCAAGGTGCGTATGTGAGAAAAACCATCAAGGATATGTGGATTAGAAACATTTGATAACTTGGAAATTAAAATCACTTATAAAAACCTTTATGAAATGAAAAACATCCCAAAAGGAAAATGTCAATAAAGAATAAATGAAAATTCAAAGGACTTGAGAGTATGATTACCAAAATTGTCAAAACTGAACACAATACTCAAGTGAAAAATTTTAAAAGTTTTTTCTTTTCAAAATTGAAAAAAAAAGCAAGGTCCCAAATTATTTATATCACATAATTTGGGAGGTTGTTGTCTGATACAACATGACACTAATCCTGTATGGGCCAATTAATAGAGCACATAGATGAAATTTGCAAAAATGTAGTTGCAGAGGGTGTCTGCAATTCGTTTGTTGAATTACAACAGTGAGTGAATTGATTGGAATTTGTTCTAGGAATATCAACCAGTCGTGCACGCAAAAAAATTATTGTTGTGGTGGTTGAATGGGAATTTATTGGAGTGAAATTGGACAAATTTTAAGATTTCCAAGTGCCCATGGTGGAAATTAAGTGGAATTGGGAAAAGCCCTAAATATTACCGATACAATTATGGAGATTCGGTGAGAAAGATGAAAAAATCCATATACAGATGATGAATTAGGTATTCATAGGACAAAATTACATTATATTAATCTCATACAGTGCTTCAATGGTGGCCACAGGAAGAATTTTAGAATAGGGTGTTTTTGGAAATTTTTGAAAAATCAACAAAATTGGAAAATTAGGATTTTTTCCGTACCGTGACGTAAACCTGACATGGAGGGTACGAGTCAACTGACGTGGAAGAGTGGGGTGATGTGTGTTTCCACAGTGTTAGGGCCATGGTAGTGGCACATATTGATAATTATGGAAGAGGTAGCGAGTGAGATGGTGCCATGGTTGGGTGTCCACACGTTGGGTAGAACCATGAGCCAGACCCGTAGATCCTCATTGTCAGGGGAGTTTGGTGTGGTTGGGATAAACCTGGATAGTCGGGGGGGAATAAACCAATGTGAAACATTTCAATGGGACCCTAACCAT
>JZKD02S1789444.1:87920-101332 GCA_000966675.3 Picea glauca | reverse complement strand
GTGTAACCCTAATCTCTTGGACCACGACATGCGACCTCCACAAAGTATTTCCTCTATCTGTGATCTTAAAAACAGGTTGAAATCCTTCTTCTATATGATAGCCGGAGATCTACCTTCGCGCTCCAATAGAACAACAAAGCGATGCAATGCAACATCGACAATGGGTGTCGCGACAAAGGACGTCCAAGCTTGGAAATTACACATTATGGTTTTATATTTTAGTTTGGTGGAGATCTAACCATACAAGAATTTAAAAAAAAAAAAAAAAAAAAAAAAAAACTCTTCAAATATTTTTATGTTTGTAAACCAACATTTCAACGGTGAGTTAACATAATCCAAAGATATTTAAATTTTCAAAATCAAGAATTTAATAAAAAAACTCTTCAAATATTTTTGTGTGTTTGTAGATTAATATTTCAATTTAAATATTTTTGTATTTGTAAATTAACATTTCAATTCAACTCTTAACTAAGAAACTACAACTCAAAGATATCTAAATCCTCAAAATCACCGAAAAACATTAAAGAAAAACTCATCTAATAAATATATGGGAATCATGGACAAAATCCAAAAAAAATTAACCATTATTACTTAGACATCATACTAAGCTAACTAAGCATTGTTTAGGTAGTGAACTGCCCTCTATTGCTCTTTAATCTGTCCACGGAAGCATTGTTTAGGTAGTGAACTGCCCTCTGTTGCTCTTTAATCTGTCCACGGATGCCATCTTCCAAACCGCCAGGCTACTCACAAGGGATTCTATACCTCAATTTGATGAGTGTCTATGCTGTAAATTTAAATTTAATTATTGTTATTATTTATTTGTACACGAGTATCATTATAATTTTCATTTTCATTTTAATTTTTTTCTTAATTAATTTATATTTATTATTATAATAAGATAATTTTGCAATAAATATATATTTTTTCAATTATAAATTTAATATTGATAAGAATTTATATAAAAATTCAAACTTTTAACCAACAATATAATTTTATCATAATTCAAAATCTATGCATATAAATATAATGTTTTCTTTTTCACATTAAAAATACCAATAATTTATTAATTAAACAACTTTAATAATTTATTAATTTTTTTTATTTAAAAAATTATTAACCTTATATTTTAAAAGTTTCATTATTTATTAATTTATATATGATCATTATATTTATTCATATTTATTATTGATTTTTTATAGTATTAAAAATTTCATTATTTATTAATTTATATATGATCATTATGTTTATTCATATTTATTATTTATTTTTTATAGTATTAAAATGTATTTACATAGTAAATTTAAAATATGTTTCTATAAACTTATAATTTATTATTTATTTTCTATAGTATTAAAATGAATTGAATTTGTATAATGCATTTGCAATATGTTTTTCTAAACTTATAATTTTTTTTTGTAAGTTAAAAAATTATATTAAAGAGATTTTATATAGTAAAATTAAGTGTCCATCTCTCAAGCCATGACACATTTCGAAAACTAAGTGTTAGGCTAAAACTTGTGAAGAAGAGAAGAAATTAACTAATCCTTGGAGCTAGAGTTGTGTGAAGAAGAGAAGAAATCAACGACGCTCCTCTCCACACTCAACTAGTATCTGAACAACAAATCCCCATGTCTTGCAGAACCTCAAAGATTAGGTCCTAGATGATTGCAATTGCATTGTGAAACTCCAAATGTTCCTCACAACTTGCACATGGAGGTGAAGGGGAAGGGGAAGGTGGAGGTGAAGGTGAAAGCGCGGGTGAAGGTGGAAGAGGAGAGGTAGGAAGATCATGAGGGGAGGCAAACTGACTAGAAGGAGTAGTGAGGTGAAGGGGAAGGGGAAGGTGGAGGTGAAAGTGAAAGCGCGGGTGAAGGTGGAAGAGGAGAGGTAGGAAGATCATGAGGGGAGGCAAACTGACTAGAAGGAGTAGTAGGAGTGGTTTGGCTGGAAGGTGGCAACTCGGCTAGAAGGAGTAGTAGGAGTGGTTTGGCTGGAAGGTGGCAACTTGGCTAGAAGGAGTAGTAGGAGTGGTTTGGCTGGAAGGTGGCAACTCGGCGTAAGATACTTTGTCTCTGAGTTCAGATGCGTATCCGAGTGAATTGCCCAAATTGTCTTAATCATTCAACCTTAAAGGGAGAATAGAAGAGAAAGGTCACTATAAATTTATAATTTATAATTTATTTTTTTATAGTATTAAAATGAATTTACATAGTACATTTGCAATATGTTTCTATAAATTTATAATTTTTGTTCTTTTCGTGAATTTATAATTTGTACCTCCCTTCTTCCAAATTCTCAAAATTATTTAAACATATCTATTTAATTAACATTGTAATACATTGTGAAGAATTTTTAGATTCTAAATATAATATAATTGATACTACAAAATTACATATATTAAATAATTATTTAATACTATCTAAACCTATCTATTTAATTAACATTGTAATTATTATTTATTTTTTATAGTATTAAAATGAATTTATATAGTACATTTGCAATATGTTTCTATAAATTTATAATTTATGTTTTTTTAGTGAATTTATAATTTGCACCTCCCTTCTTCCAAGTTTTCAAGACTATTTAAACTTATTTATTTAATTAACATTGTAAGACATTGTGGAAGAATTTTTAAATTCTAAATATAATATAATTGATACCACAAAATTACATATATTAAATAATTATTTAGGATTATTTAAACTTATCTATTTAATTAACATTGTGGAAGAATTCAAAAATTTTAAATATAATGTAATTGACACCACAAAATTACATATATCAAATAATTATTTATTTAACCATTTGGATTTAAAAATTTTGATTAACTTAATTTCTTTTTCAAATTAATAATATATATTTTTTTATAAATAATATTCCTTCTTTAAAAAAAGAGTCATCTAAAATTATTTAATATTTTAAAATAATTTTAAATCACAATTTACATACTTGGCAGTTTACTAGCATTTCTAAAGATAATGTTGGGGAATTATCACATTTTGCAGTTAAGTCACAGAACCATCTTAAATTATTTATATTTTTAATTTAACATACACACATCTTAAATTATTTATATTTTTAATTTAGTGTATACAAGTTGGTTAGTTCACTCAAATCTTCATTGGTTAGTTTACTCAAATCTTCAAATTTTGACAAATTTTGATGGAATTTCAAGCAAAATTAAACTAAAACCAAAACATAGAACATTTAAACCACAACTCTTAATCTAAAAAATGCTTAAGACTTTAAAACTTGCTCACAATTGGCACTTAAGTAACACAACCATCTTAAATTATTTAATATTTTGAATTTAAAATTTGACACATTGGACAGTTACAACCATCTTGCATTATTTGATACTGATACTCTGTAATTAACATCTCTCAAACAAGTTCACATTAATGATAGTATACAAACTCCAACTTAAATTCTTACATTCTCAACTTAAATTCTTAAGTTCCTGAGTTTACATTAATTCCAACTTAAATTCTTACATTTACATTAATGGTAGTGGTAAATGTCAGGGTCTTTGTAAATATACTTAAATTCTTACATTTATATTAATGGTAGTTGTAAATGTCAAGGTCTTTGTAAATATGCAAAAAATTTAGTTTAGACATTGGAACTGTAGATTTGAGTGGTTGATTTGTATAATCTTAGTGTTTTAGGTGTTTAGTTGTTTTTAAGAGATATAATAGATTTGAGTGGTTAATTTGTATAATCCTGTTCTAGGTGTTTAGGTATTTCTAGGAGATAAAATTTATTTATAGATTTATAAATGCAATTTAAACATAAAAAAATTGTGATTTCACTCAAATTTATATCACCAAAATTTAATAAAAAAACAAAATATAAAACATTTTTATATCACCAAATTCTAATAAAAAAAACCAAAAATAAAATATAATAACCAAAAATAAAATGTTTAATACTACAACTAAAAGTAAATACTTTAATGTTTAATGAAGAAAAAAGACCTCCCATAGTTACATTGCCACCGACATTGGCGCAGACCTTTGCTACACGAATGTAGAATCTACATTGCATTACAGACTATTATGATAGTTTACTCAGCATGAAAGCAGAATATGAATCTACATTCTACATTGCATTACAGACTATTATGATAGTTTACTCAGCATGAAAGAAGAATATTTTAATTCATCTCACTACTGTTGTTTGTGCAATTTAGTTTCATAAGGATTTATACATGAAATATATAATAGTTTACTCAACATGAAAGCAAAATATTTTAATTCATCTCACTGCTGTTGTTTGCAATTTAGTTTTATAAGGATTTATACATGAAATATATAAAACATTGTATTCAAAACCTTTATCATTTATGCTTCAATCTTTATCCCTTGTTTCATATTCAAGTTTGTATTATTATGACAGTTTACTCAGCATGAAAGCAGAATATTTTAATTCATCTCACTACTGTTGTTTGCAATTTAGTTTCATAAAGATTTATACATGAAATATATAATAGTTTACTCGGCATGAAAGCAGAATATTTTAATTCATCTCACTGCTGTTGTTTGCAATTTAGTTTTATAAAGATTTATATATAAAATATATAGAACATTCAATTGAGTATTCAAAACCTTTATCATTTATGCTTCAAGCTTTATCCCTTGTTTTATATTCAAGTTTGTATTATTATTTGCTAATTAATTACAATTCTATTTAATTAATTATTTTAAAGAGTACGAAAACGGCCATGATTAAGACCTCAAATATATTGCTTCCCCCTCCACGCTACTCCATCCACTCTTTATCCACGCTACTCCATCCACTCTTTACATCTGAAGAACGGCCATGATTAAGACCAGAAAGAGTGTAGCCGGAATCATGCCAGTTATGACTTTTACCTGGACAACGCTTTGAACTGACCGCCTTATTCCTCAAATCTACAAGCACTTGGGCAGCCCAAAGATCTTCGTCCTTTATCACGCACCCGTCCATTGCCCGAACGCTCATGAATAGTTACATCTATAAAGTACCAACTCCACAAAGGAATAACCTTTTTAACATGCCATTGCCGGCAAACGAGCACCGAAATTTAAGTCGAAACTGCAGTACTCGGAGTTCAGATGTCACCCACTTGTTGCATAACCATTATTTTGAAAATATATTTTAATTATATTAAGTCAAAACTTCTTTAATATTCCATTTCAAAACGGGTTGCATACGCATTATTTTCAAAATATATTGTAATTATATTAAGTCAAAACTTCTTTAATCTTCCATTTCAAAACATTCCAGATCGAACCAACGTTGTACAAAAATTATTTCCTAGTAGTTTAATTGTTTTAAGTATTTGTAGATTTGATTTCAAAACATTTCAGTTATAACAATTTTTTCTTTAAATTTTTTTTCTTAATAGTTTAATTGTTTTAAGTTTTTGCAGATTTGAGTGGTTAATTCTGTATAATCCTATTACTTTAGGGATTTTTAGTACTCTGAATCTATTTCTGGATTCAGAAATGAAATTTAAAACAAGAGAAAATCTAGGATTCCCGCTAAAAAGGCAAATACTTATGACAGTTAGACAACACCAATTATTTGTAATATAGTTAGACAACACCAATTATTTGTGATATAGGTTGAGGTTCAACCTAAATTTAATTAGCAACATAATTTTTATTTTATTTTTATTTTTAATAATAATCTAATTGTATTTAATTATATTTTTTAATACTAATCTAATTGTAAAATCACCCCAAAGCCAAACACTCTGGGAATGAAATATACATATCTTACCCCTATGGATTTGAACGTGGTGGTGGTGTTGCTGCCTTTCATCCTTTGTCCCCATCTTGAAGGAGTTGATTGGTGACTAACTCTATGTTGGCATCCTCCACCCAGTCGCAGGTTTCGGTCGAGGGAGACTGTGCGATTCTCCTTATCTTCTGGGCGTCATCGAGATTTACTCCCCTCTGAAGCAGCGTGTCACTAGGCATAAACTGGCCCGAAGAGCACCATGTATCAGTCTGAATGAAAAGCAAGATCTTTGTTGGAGAAATTAATTTCTCTACCTACCCACCTACCACACTGATGCTTCGACTCTTTTCTAGATAATTCCTTTCCACTGACACTCCAGATTGTTTCAGGAAATCTCTGGATCTTCCAAATGCTTCCACACTATCTATAAAATCATAAGTAGTGTAACCATTTCAGCAAGTGTGCAATACAATCGTTTTTATGTGCATTTTATTGTTCCTTTGCTTCTTCCCACACATCGTGGTATCAGAGCTAGGATAGCATTGATTTTCCAGGAGGGAATGTTGTGCATTGAGATGCAGTAAGATTTGGAGAGTTCTATGCATTGTGTTGAGGAAGCCACAACTTCCACAAGATCAGTAAGAGTTCAGCATAACCATCCACTGGAGAAAGAGTTGATGCGCTCTGAAGGGAGAGTCGTTGGACTACAAAATTGCCGCTGATTTTCTTCCAAGATAAGAAGGCACAGATAGGAGTCAAAGGAGGCTGCAGATGGAAATGTCTTTCTTTTAAAAATTGTCGTAGCAGATTTAGTCTGCTGAAGGATCCCACGGAGAGATTACTCCATTTTTTATTGGGACAAGGTCGAGTGTGCGAATCCTTTGCCCCGTTGTTTCCACCTGAAGTCTTATTCTGCCAAAGAACAAAATGCTAGAGTGACTCACTCCCGTTGTCTAACAGTAAGTAAATTTGTTGCTGAAGTGAACTAGTTCAAATCAAGTTTTTTTGGTCTCTTGTATCTCTTGACGGGGTTATTTAAATATTCTACCATGACAGAGCATAGAAGTTCACTATGCCCCTTATTTCATAAACTGACATTTAATCTATTTGAGTATTGAGTGTGTTGAAGGTTTTGTGTTTGGAAGCACTCCAAGACATTTACAGGAGTAGGGCACTGGAAAGGAAGAATATTTGTGTACAAGTGATCTAATCCCTCTCTATTCTTTTTTGCTAATAGTTTTTTTTTGGAGACTTGATTTTTTAAGAAATGACATCAGGAATGTATCAACAACTAATGATTCCAACATTTTATGGGAAAAATTATGATAATTGGGCATTTTGAATGAAATTAACATTTGAATCATATGAGCTATTAGATATAGTAATGAATGTTTATGTTGAACCACAAGATGAGTCTATTTTGAGTGTTGATGAAAAGAAAAAGCTTGATGAAAATAGGAAAAAGAATAAAAGGGCTTTGCAAATAATTGGACAAGTGTTAGACGATTCAGTTGTTGGAAGGATTAAACCAGCCACTACAACCAAGAAAGCATGGGACATTCTAGAGACAGCATATCAAGGCACTAGCAAGGTAAAAATTGCCAAACTTCAAGCACTTAGAAGGGAATTTGAAAACTTGCAAATGAAAGATTCTGATTTAATAGATCAGTTTACATATCATGTTATGGAGTTGGTTAATCAAATAAGGAAAAATGGTGATGATATATAAGATCAAATGGTTGTAGAAAATGTTTTAAGAAGTTTGCCTAGAAAATTTGATGCAATAGTTGTGGTAATTGAAGAATCTAAAGATTTGACTAAATATTCTATGGATGAGTTGGTTGGCTCCTTGAAAAATTATGAAGACAAGTTGAACAAGAATGGCAATACCTCATTGGAGCATGCATTCAAAACACAAATAACATTTGGCAGAGGAAGAGGAAGAGGAAATCCAGGATTCAAAGGAAGACGATGAGGAAGAGGAAGAAATAATTTTCAAAGAGAAGAAAGAAAGAATCAAGACCCAGGAGGAAGGAGAAATCAAAGTTTCAGCTCAAGGGAAAGCAATTACAATCCGACATCACAAAGGTATGAAAAATCAAAGATTCAATGTTATTACTATAAGAAGTATGGTCACTTTGCAAATGAATGCCAAAAGAGACAAGCATATATGAGAAAGAGGAATGCACATTTCTCTGAGAGTAGTTCTGAGACACTATTTATTACATGTGATGTAGCTCAAGAAAATGCAAGTAACATTTGGTTTATTGATAGTGGTTGTAGTAACCATATGACTGGAAATAAAGGGTTGTTTGAGGATTTGGATGCATCAGTTAAAGAACAAATTAAATTGGGTAATGATAATATTGTAGAAGTCATGGGAAAAGGTGCAATCAATGTAATAACAAATAGTGGAAAGAAAACTATTTCTGATGTTTATTTTGTGCCTAGTTTGAAGCATAATCTCATAAGTGTGGGACAACTTACTCAAAAGGGTTATAGATTTTCTTTTGAGAATAATGTATGCACTATATTTGATATTCCTCCTAGTAAAATGGTGATTGCAAGGATTAAAATGACACATAACATAATGTTCCCACTTTGCATGAAAAGTGAAATGATGGAGAAGATTGGAGCAAGTTTCAAGGCATCAAGTCAAGATCAAGCATGGATATGGCACTTGAGGTATGGCCATCTAAACTTTAAAGGATGGTGTTTGTTGCAAATAAATGAAATGGTAAGAGGATTACCACCTATGCAAGCACCAATAAGTTCATGTGAAAGTTGTATTTTGGGCAAGCAACATAGGAAAATCTTTCCAAAAGAAAATTCATATAGATCTTGGGCACCTTTAGAAATTATGCACACAAATTTATGTGGTCCAATGAAAACACCATCATTAGGGGGGAGCATATATTTTCTAACATTCATTGATGACTATAGTAGAAAAGCATGGGTTTATTTCCTTAAACAACAATTTGAAACATTTGACAAGTTTAAGGAATTCAAGGCATTGGTTGAGAAACATAGTGGTCTTTCCATTAGGATATTAAGATCATATAGAGGAGGAGAATACAAGTCAAATGAGTTTTTGGAGTATTGCAGGTATCATGGAATAAATAAGAAGTTCACTACAAGCTATACACCCCAACAGAATGGTGTTGCAGAATGGAAGAATCGTACAATAATGGAGATGGCAAGAAGCATGTTGAAAGGCATGAATCTATCTAATAAATATTGGTCTGAAGCTGTAGCTTGTGCCGTGTATATACTGAACATGCATCCAATAAAGATTGTGAGGGACAAGGATGATTTTAGGGGCTAAATTTCGCTCATGGGCTAATTTTCCATGGTTTTTCCAAAAAAGTGATTCATTATTTTAAAAATGATTCACCCAAATTTTATAGGATAAAATTATTTTACTTTAGAAATCGCCAAAAGTTTATAAAAACTATATAAAATCCTTAAAAATTTGAATGTTTTTACTAAAATATCGCCAAACATTTATACTTGACATATGGAGGATTAGTAAGATTCGCCAAGGTTTATACATTTTAAAATAAATTTCCATCCTTAAAATCATCCATGGTGAGGGACATGATTCCTCAATAAGAATGGAGTGGTAAGCATCATAGTGTTTCTCATTTTAAAGTATTTGGTTTCATATCATATGCACATGTGCCTAAACAAGCAAGGAATAAATTGGATGATAAAAGTGAAAAATGCATTTTTATTTGTTATGATGAACAATCTAAGTCATATAAGTTGTTTAATCCTATAACTAAGAAATTCATTGTAAGTAGAGATGTTGTATTCAAAGAGGAAGAATCATGGGAGGGAAATATAGACAAGAAAATTACAGGTACAGGAATACTATGTGAAGAACACGAAGAAAAAGGTCAAGGAGAACAATCAAATGAGCAAGGAGGAATACCATCAAACATTCCAAGAGAAGAAAACTCACAAAGGCAAGGTGAGAAAGGAGAAACATCAAGTCCGCAAGTAAGTTATGACTCAAATCCTACACTTGAATCATTAAGATCAAGATTAAGAGGCAAAAAGACTAGAAGCTTGCAAGAAATATATGATCAAGGAGATAGGATAGATTTGCTATCCAATTTGCTCTATTTACTCAAGATCCTATATATTTTGAGGATGAAATTAAGGAAGAACATTGTATTAATGGAATGAATGAATAATTGGAGTCTATTAAGAAAAATGATACATGGGATCTAGTTGATTTACCGAAGGAGGAAGAATTCATAGTTGTGAAATGGGTGTATAAAACTAAATATAAGGAAAATGGAGAAGTTGACAAACATAAGGAAATATTAGTGGCTAAAGGATTTGCACAAGAATATGGAGTTGATTACAATGAAACACTTTCACCTGTAGCAATACTTGACACAATTAGGATGGTACTAGCTATTGCAGCTCAACATAATTGGAAAGTTTATCAAATGGATCTCAAATCAGCCTTCTTGAATGGATATTTAGAAGAAGAAGTTTATGTGTAGAAACCACCAGGGTATGAAGTAAGAGGACAAGAAGACAAGTTTTATAAGTTAAAGAAGGCACTTTATGGATTGAATCAACTTGGTATAGCAGGATAGATTCATACATGATAAAAAATGAATTCATAAGAAGCACTAGTGAGCCTGCACTATACTCCAAAGTCAATGAACATATTCAGATCTTGATTGTTTTCCTATATGTTGATGATTTGATCTATACAGGTAATCTCTCTATTGATATGTTTAAATCAACAATGAAGAAGTAATTTGAGATGACAGACTTGGGGTTAATGAACTATTTCCGTGGCATTGAAGTCACACAAAATGATAATGGCATTTTCATCTGTCAAAGTAAATATGAAAAAGATGTCTTAAAAAGTTTTAGAGTGATCAACTGCAATCTAGTTTCGACACCTGTAGCAGTTGGCACAAAACTAAGTAGAGAACAAAATGAGATGGATTTTTATTCAACCATATTCATAAAATTGGTTGGAAGTTTGATGTATCTGACAACGACTAGGCCAGATATAATGTATGGAGTTAGTTTGATTTCTAGATTCATGGACACACCAAAGAATTCACATTGGAAAGCAAGAAAAAGGTTATTAAGATATATTGCTGGGACTATGAATCATGGCATACTGTATTCCAATTCAAATAATCTATAGTTGGTTGGATACACATATAGTGATTTTGCAGGAAGCATTGATGACGAATAGAGCACATCTGGATATCCATTTCATATTGGAACAGAAGTTGTGGCATGGGCATCAAAGAAGCAACCAATAGTCACAATCTCATCAACAAAAGAAGAATATGTAGCAGGTACATCAACAGCATGTCAAGCAGTCTGGATGCGAAGAATTTTGAAGGATCTAATGCACAATCAAGAAGAGCCTACTACAATCTACTATGACAACAATTACACCATTGCACTATCAAAGAATCATTTTTTTCACAAGAGGAATAAGCATATTGACACGAGATATCACATCATTCGAGAACTTGTCAACAATGGAGAACTCATCCTACAACATTGCAGATCAAAGGAGCAACTTGCAAACATATTTACAAAGGCTTTAGCACAAGACCAATTTGAGTATTTGAGAGAAGCATTGGGCATTATAAATATTGATGTAAGATGTAATTAGTAGTAGAAATTAGGGGGGAGTGTTGGAGAAATTAATTTATCTACCTACCCACCTACCACACCGACGCTTCGACTCTTTTCTAGAGAATTCCTTTCCATTGACACTAGAGATTGTTTCAGGAAAGATTTGGATCTTCCAGATGCTTCCACACTATCTATAAAATCATAAGAATTGTAACCATTTCAGCAAGTGTGCAATGCAATCATTTTTTTGTGCATTTTATTGTTCCTTTGCTTCTGCCCACACAATCTTGTTGTTGCTAAGGCTTAGCATAACGCTGTGCACAGAGCAGTCATGCTTGAAACAGTCCGTTGGGAAAATTTATATTAGACACACCGACTACTGTGTTGAAACAGTTAACTGTAGTGTGCCACTATTGACTAACGACTGCCATGTGTCAATAGGCACAGCTCCTTGCATTTCAGTCGGGAGCCAAAGCATGGAATTTAGTAATTTACCAATCGCATACTATTTTCTCTCATCATTTTGAACTGTGCTTCGAACTCTGATTGCACTGAGAAAAATAATGGATTGAAGTGTTAAGTAGAAGTTACGTATAACCTTGGCCTATCATCATGGACATAATTTTCACGCCACTACATCTGATCGGACGTATTCATGGGGTACCTTGAACATACCAGAGAAGATTTTACAAGGCATTTAATTAGCAAAAGTGCAGTGATTTCACAAGGCATTTAATTAACAAAAGTGCACTACAAGATAGATAGTTAGATGGATATTAAAAAATCTTCACCAAAGAAGATCCTTTGAGACCTTGTGTGCGCCATATCGATTTTAAGACGTGGACTGCATTAACTTACTGAATTCTTGCCAAAATTGACCAACATATATTAATGAAATTGTTGGAAGAAAATTTTAATACTCAATAAAAAAAAACATGGATTCCTCTCCTTTTTGAAGTGAATCAGTTGTCCCAAAGAAACAAATTGAATCTCATGCCAATATAAATTTGACTTCAATTTTGGTGAATCAGTAATGTTCAAAGTTTGAGTCCTCTCCATCCTCAAGTGAATACGCTAAACCTGTGGCAGAGCAACAAATCGAATCTCATGACAAGATAAATTTGACTTCAATTTTTGGAGCATCTCCTAATATCTCTTTTTCGATTAGTATATGACAATAATATTGTTTGGATTGATAATCTTCAAATCCACACAATATTGTTTTGTTGTTTGGATTGATGATCTTCAAATGCACACATTCAACTAAATAAAAAAAAGATTTTCAAGAGAGAAATGCCTTTTATTAGTCCCCTCCTTAAGACGATAGCATTCAATTTGCGGTTGACTTGCTATTAGTTAAGTTTTGACTTTTAATATTTTGTTTCTTTTCTTTAAGATAAGAAAATCTAAATATGGTTTATTTTATCATCTAAAGAACACTACTTTAAAGGTGTTTATATAAATAAAAATTCTAAATTTTTAAACTGTGTTCATTTCTTTGTATCAAATTTATATGTGAATACTTGTTAAATTGCACATGATTATGGCAAGCAGTTATTTACAACTAGTATGGGGGATATGATGTCATGTACATACATAATGTTATATTAAATAATAATAATAAATAAAAATACAAGTTGGTGCAGACTCCCCCTTCTCTCCTGAGGGATGCTCGACCTCTCGGTCTAGGATTGATCAAGATACCGAGTATGATTGACTCTCTGGGTCTCTTATAGACCCCAAACCCACTTACATAGGTCATTTATTCAAATTCATGGGTCGTCTGAGATACGCGGCTTCTCTCCCAAGCATTGTTCAAACCTCAATGCCAAACGAGCGCTATCTCCCCTCAACTAAGCCCTTTCTCCCTTGTGACCATTGGCGATGACCACACGCTCGAGTGAAAGGTGTGTCAGGATTTTATGTTTTGCGGCCCTGGGTGATCCGGATTATTTTTGGCACGAAATGAGAGTGGAGATATAATAAAGAAATGCACAGAGATATTGCAGATATTCAATAATATAACAGAAATGTATCAGAGATGCAACCATAAA
>JZKD02S1789444.1:28445-55838 GCA_000966675.3 Picea glauca | reverse complement strand
CTATTAGGTCTTCTTACATCCGCCTTATTCTACTTTATTGAAAGGTCTTATTAATATTGACCTTTATTACATCTGAATACATTGATCTACCTATGTGCGGGTTAGGACCTTAACAATCTTCCACTTTTGAGTTCGCTTCCATAGGTACGGACTGCCCAACTACCATCTTGGCCGGTTCGCTTCGTGTGCACATTAGATACTCCCATACAGCTATGGACTACCCGAGCTACCATATTGGCTGGTTCCCTTCCTCTGCCCACTAGCTAGAAAAATTGATAGAGAGCCATTGACGACCTAGCTCGACTCATATTCTGTTAACTTTGCATGTTGTTTAATTATGAAATCTACATCCATTTTCTGTGATCCTAGAACCCAGAAAATCTCTAGGAACACTGGGAACACTGAGAGTAATCTCACGAGTCATTTGTTGAGTACTCATGATTTTATAGATTAATCTAGATTCCTTTCAATTAAAAGTCGTTGTTTAGACTCATCAATCGAGCTTTTGTTGAAGAGTTCTCAATGAGAGCCTCAATGTTGGCATTCGGCGTGATCCAGCTACAGACTGGCATTCTTCTTGGTAGATTGTCTTTGGTTTGGACTTAAGTGTAGTAGTGCTGTGTGGGAGGCTCATCGCCCTGTGGAGGTCAAGTCTCATGAGAATAACAACCCTGTGGTAGATTGCCTTTGGTTCTGGCTTATAGTGTAATGGTGTTGTGTGGAGGGCTCGTCGCCATGTGGAGGTCAAGTCTCCTGAGAATAATCCTGTCATAGTTTTCATTCGGTCTGGGCTTTAGTGTAACCATGTTGTGTGCACGACTCGTCGCCTTGTGGAGGCGAAGTCTCATGGAAATAACCATGTGGTAGTTTTCCTTCGGTTTGGGCTTCAACTGTAACATTGCTATGTGGAAGGCTCGGCGCCCTATGGAGACCAAAAATCCTAAGAATCCATGCTTCCACTCCATTGATAACCATCCTCCAAATGTATTAATTAAAGTCGAGCTAATTTGTTTTGTCGACATCAAACCAATAGAAAATGTGTTCTTATGTTGGTTATAGGGGAATAGAAATCCTAGCTTCGACTGTATGATTGAAGTGACATCGTATCAATGCAATTTTGGTAATGGGCTCATTTGCAACGGTGTTTGATACGGCTACTCAAATCGTCAATTAAAAACCTTAATTAGGGTTAGTGTTTATGTTAAAATTAGATTTAGTAAATGGAATATGTCTTTCGACGTTCATCAACCACAATTATGTGGTTGTGCTAGTCTATATCACACTCAATCATCTTAACCTGTCTAATTGGTTACTTGGTATGGATAAAGATAGCATTTTCTGTCCTACCCTGTCAAACCTGATCTATATATATCTATGATTTGAGTATGTTTCCATTTAAGTTCAAATTTACCAAGATAGGTGATTTGAAATATAAATAGTCTAGTGAAACCTTGGATGCCGAAATGCAGTGTAACAACTTAAGTAATTTAAAGGAATGTGAAAGTTTTTCAAACTTTTAGAAAATAAGTAATTAAATTTCAAATATTTTGATGTTAAAATTAAATTAATTTATTAATTTTATTATAAAAAAATTCAACTATAGTAGAGGTGTGACAAATTTCTATTGGTTTATATCAATTCGTTTTTATTGATTGTGAGGATAGTTGTTCTTAGTTAACATTTATAAATGTTCACTATTTAATCATAGTTATTTAAGGAAATTCATGCTACTTAAAATGACTCATTGTTGGTTTGTAAGGGGGTAGATATCACTCATGCCATGTGCATTGGTCGTGTTCCATTAACCTATTTTCCTACAGTTGAGGAAGACAATCTCTTAGCCAATGGAAACCAATTTTAGATCTTACTCTAACACCAAAAGGAACAATGCCTTATACTATCTTCTCTTGTGTTCCATCATTGTATGTAGACTTAACTCCATACACTAAGCTAAGACATTTTATCAAGTTAAGGAAAATTGTTATATAAGTAATTGAGGAAACTTTTCTTTGTGAAAAAAGACTCTCTCAGTTGATTAATATGATCAATGGATGAATTGTTGCCCGAGAGCCTCTCGACTGCCTGAGAGTCGAGCGCATCCTTGAGCCTACCCTCGGGGCTTACCCTCTGGTGCGTTCTGCACCAGTCCCTCCGAGTCGCTCTAAGCCCAATCACCCAAGGGGCCGCTCCTGTGGTTCGTTCTTCCCATAGAGTCGCTTTCCCCCTGAAGACAGATGTGCCCTATTGGAGGCAAGGAGAAGTCGCCTCCCCTCACACCCTCCGACGATGAAGAAAAGTTCAGAAGGTTGTTACTCACCCAAGGAAAGAAGAAATAAGGAGGAGTTGTACCAAAGTTCGTCAAAAAACTAAATGAAGTCCTAGAAATCGATTTACCCCCAACCCAACCCATGAGCGTGGCCATTTCTCTAGCAGATTGGGCACTTTTCAGATAGTTCACAGGGCTTTGGCCATCTCCACGAACAGTAAAGAACTGGATTCAAAAAAACTGGAGGCCACTGATATCAAACATCGTTACCAGCTATGCTTCTTCCTGTTCAAATTCATTTCCAAAGAAGATCGGGATCTGATCTTTAGGAGTGGGCCTTACTTCATGGGACCACATGGGCTCTACTTAAATCGTTGGACACTTGACTTCGACCCTGAAGTGTACGTGCCAAAGACGGTACCAGTCTGGGTATGCCTACCCAACCTGACAATCCATTGTTGGAACACCTCCTCTCTGCAAACTATAGGCAACAAATGGGGAAGATTCATAGACAAAGCAGATCCAAAAGGTCAATACTCGTGTGCCTGGATCTGCGTAGAAGTTGATCTAGAAGCGGGTCTTCCTGAAGCAATCAAGATAACTGTCGGAGAATAGAAGCACTACCAAAAACTGGACTATGAGTAGTTGTCATTCAAGTTCCATAATTGTCATGAATATGGACATTTCCAAAAGTAATGCCCAAAAACCCAGACCATGCAGAAAGATAAAGAATTAGGAGAAGGATGGCAGCAAGCGAAGAGACCCAAGTTAAACCCCAACCCTAACTCCAAAAAGGCAAAGGAAAAACAAAGAGGACAAAAGGATATGGAAAACAGTTTTGCAATACTTGGAAATCAAGAGGTGGAACTAGTAAGCAAAGAAAATGTTGCAGAAAAGCAAGACAATTCAGAAGCAGCAAGTCAGGAAAATAAATAAACTACTCCACAGCTAGAACCAAGAGAAATCCATTAATCACAAATATCAGAAACAGAGGAATAAACATCAGAATAAGATGAGGGGGAGGATGATATTGGTTTAACTCAGAACCCCTCGAAACCAACTACCAGAGGAAGGAAAACGGAAAAGGAAAGCACAGAAAGGGAGACATACAAAGAAAAACTTCAAGGATCACAACCAACACTGGAAACAATGTTAAATCCAACAAATACAAGGAACGAAGGGCAACCCTCTCATAGGATGCCCTCCAACCCAAAAATCAAGTAATGAAGATAATCTCCTGGAACTGTGGGGGTCTAGGAAGCCAAAGAAAAATATAAGCAATGAAAGACCTAATCTGAATCTCAAATCCGGATCTACTACTAGTCCAGTGGACTAAACTGGATGAATCTGATTTTCTCCAAACCAATGCAAGGCTGTGAAAAAAAGGAGCAGGGGTAGCGGTCAGTGCCAAAGGAGCCTCAAGAGGTATTGACTCCCTGTGGAACTCCTCAACACTCGAAATATTGAAGATAGAGAATTACACTCATCGGATCCTCACTAACCTTCTCCACAAGGAGTGAGGCATCCAGGTAATCATTTTTAATCTTTATATCCCTGTACTCCCTGAGGAAAAAGAAGACTGTTGGAATAAATTAAGAGAGTTTCTTAACATGCATCAGATTGAGAATACAGTTATTGTCGAGGATCTCAATGTCACTTTATCCCAAGGGAAAAAAAAGGGGGAACCATTGTTAGAGATCCCATCTGTAAATGGGTTGAGGACATCATAATTGATTGGGAACTGGAAGATATAAAGCCATCTAGAGGCAAATACACTTGGTCCTATAAAAGAAATGGCCCAGGGCATATAGAAGCAAGGCAAGACATATTCCTGGTCCAAAGCTCATTCCTCCTTTTAGGCCTTAATGTTGAGTCAAAGATACTCCCTTTCAATGCCTTTGACCATAAGCTAATAAGTTTAGAAATCACCAAAGAACCCCCCCCTGGGCCCAATTCCTTCTGGATTCAGCCCATCCTGGATTTATCATGAGGAGTTCTTTGAGCTGGTCACCGGAGTTTGGAAGGATCCAGTTACAGGTTCACCCTTCTTTGTGTGGGAAGAAAATCTCTGAAGGCTGAAGAGGGCTCTCAAAATATGGGTCAAATATTTGAAATCCCCATCAACCCAAAGAGTGGAAGCTCAAAAACACCTGGAAGTGCACCAACTAAAAATGCAAGAAAGAAATATCAGCCCACACATGTTGGAAATAGAAAAATACCTCCATAGAAAGCTCTATACAACCTGTAGGGAGGAAGAAGAATACCGGCGAAAAAAATCTCGAAGTCTTTGGCTAAAAGCTGGAGACAAAAATACAAGCTTCTTTCATAAGCAAGTAGAGGCTAGAAAAAATTACAACTCTTTCAAGGAAATTCAATTTCAGAATCAGACTGTCAATGATTTAGAAGGAATCAAGCAAGTTTCCCATCTCCATTTCAAACGGATTTACACCGAGGACACCGCCACAGAATTCCATCATCAAGTTCTCAATTTAATCCCTTCAGTTGTCAAACCAAGATCCAATCAGCAACTTACTACTCCGTTCACATTGAAAGAAGTGAAAGCAACCTTGGATAGTCTGGCCCCTGATAAATATCTAGGGCCCGACGAATTTATAGCCCGGTTCCTTCAAGTTTGTTGGAAAATCATAAAGCAGGATCTGCATAAAATGATGTTAAAATCACAAAAATGCCACAAGATTGGGGGAAGCACTAATTCTGCGTTCTTAACTTTAATTCCTAAAGAAAAAGGAACCTGTTCCTTTGACAGATTCCATCTGATTTCCTTGTGCAATACTAGATACAAAAGAATCACAAAAGTAATTTCCAATCGACTCAAGGGTATGCTTCTAGCAATCATTCCAGAGAATCAAAGAGGCGTCATCAAAGGAAGGCACATAACTGACAATATAATTCTGGTCCAAGAATCAATCCACTCAAGCATGCAACGGGGTGAAAAAGGTATGATTGTGAAACTAGATCTAGAAAATGATTTTGACAGAGTAATGCATGTTTTTTTTTGTTTCAGGTAATGAAAAAATATGGCTTCAATGCTTCTTTCATCCAATGGATTAAGGCTTGTATGGAGACTCCTTGGATTGCTCCGTTAGTCAATGGTTGAGCAACATAATTCTTTCAGGAAGCTAGGGAGATCAGGCAGGGATGCTCGTTGTCTCACCTGCTCTATGCCATTCAAGCCTCGATGCTAAGATTTCAATTAGAACACTGTCTCTCCCAATAGGAATTAATGGGCATAAAAATTGCAAGCGGGGTCAAATATATAAACCATGCTCAATTTGTCGATGATACACTACTCTTGGGAGGGTCTAGTACCATCATAGCTCACAAATTCAAGCAACAACTAGACCTATACAAGGAATCTTCGGGGAGCCAAATAAATTACAGGAAGAGTAAAATATTTGGGTGGAACTGCAAGCCAAGGGAAATGGTGGAAATATCTAGAATCTTGGAGATGGAAGGGGAAACCCAATGGGAGTTATTCAAATACTTAGGAGTCCCAATCTTCTCATTGGTCTCCTATTGTTGACAAAATAAAAACCATAATTCAAGCGTGGGGAGCCTCCTGGTTAAACTTGACAAGGAAGTTAGTTATCCTTAAATCGGTGTTGGCTAGTATTCCAATATATCAAAGCTCTATTATGTTCGCTCTATCTAGATGCATAAGCCAAATCAAGTCACTTGTAAGAAGATTTCTCTGGAAAGGTGGCCATGAGAATGAAAACAAATTGCCTCTAGTCAGTTGGGGGAAAGTAACAAAGCCTTACATAGAAGGCGGTCTTCAGATAAGAGATATGAGAACCCAAAATCTGGCACTAGGGGACAAACTTCTCTGGAACCTAGTCTCTGGCAAACTCACCTGGAGAAAGAATTCCCTATGGAAGAAATACTACTTAGGCACTAGAAGGAAGTGTCTCAATTCAGCCCCAAAAGTCTCAAAGGGATCACCAATACTCACAATCTGTCAAAAAGCCTCTAGGTACTTCAGTCCCCACCTAACTTGGATACCAGGAAATGGAGAAAACATTTTGATATGGGAGGACTTGATCCTGGGAGAGCCTCCTTTATATTCCATCCCGGACACCAACAATTCAAAGAATTTCCTCCACACCCGGCAGTTACACACGATTTGGGACATTTCAAAGTGGAATTCGGATGCAAACAAAAGATGGAAAGATTGGAATTTGTTGAGAAGTCCAAGCCACCTACACAATGAAAAAATTTGATTACTCATGCTACTCTAGGGGAAATCATAGATCGCTGCAAATAAGAAAGACCAAAGGGGATGGGGACAACAAAATGACTCTTACATAGTTTCATAGGGTTACAAGCCCACCAAAGAAATTCTAATTGTGCCCCCCAATCTGGCCCTGTTGAAAGAAGTCTGGAAATACAAATCCATCCCGAAAATTGACATGTTCATCTAGACACTAGTGCACAACACCTTTCTCACTGGAGATAATCTAAAAAAAAGGGATGGAAAGGCCCCACGCGTTGTTCCTTCTGCGTCTCAAATGAAGAAACGGTGGTACACATATTGTTGAACTACTCATTTGCTTGGGAAGTTTGGTATCTGGCATTAGATCCTTGGAAAACTCAAGTCACTCTCACAGATGAGATGCCCAACCTTCTTCTAAACTTGCAGGCTTTATTTCCCTTCTCCCTCACGAATAAATACCAACTAAAAAGCTGTTGGGGGTACCTTCCCAAGTTTATTTGATGGGAAATTTGGTTAGAACGTAATGCCCGAGTGTTCCAAGGGAAAGCTTCCAGAGAGGGCCAAGCGAGTGAAAAAGGCAAAGCAATGATGGTGGACTTTCTGTCATCTATCAACTTGCCAGAAAATAAAGATAAGTTAACTCCCAACGAGGAAGAATGGTTGTCAAGCCTTATCCCAAGTGCTTTGAAAGTGTCAATTGCTCCTAAACCCTCTACTTTCGAGTGGGAAATTAGGTTGGACCCTTCAACCTTCACAAATTGGTGCAAATACCTTCAAAGGCATAGTCTTTTCTTTGACGAAGCTTCTAAAGGAAACCCCGGTGAGGCTGGAAAGGAAGGGGTGATTATTGATCCCAAGGAAATAAAGGTGCTATCGTATTCCTGGGGAATCGACAAAGACACACACAACATAGTTAAAGATTTATCCCTCTGGCAAGGATTATCTCAAGCCCAAATCATGAACATCAGGTTCATCAATGTCTTTGGAGACTCTCGTATCATCATTCGAGCCCTCTCTTGTAAGAACCTTACCAAACATATGAGGCTCAAGCAAATCCTTCAGAAAATTAAACTCCTTATGTCCACTTTCCATTCTATCCAACTCTTCCACATTCTGTGGGATTTAAATGGCAAAGCAAATAAAGAAGCTAACAAAGTAGTACTGTTAAGCAAAGGAGTTCTATTACTAGACAGAAATGAGGGATCAGATAAATTACCTTAAATTAGTGATCGAGAGCCAATCCCGAACTCTTAATGGAGACTACCCAATAAAGATTAAATGTAATTATGGCAACAATTCTCTTCTTTTTTCTTAATATATCTTATACCGTTCTTATATATATATATATACTTTTTTCTTAAAAAAAACCTTTAATTTAAAGAAGCATTTCTAGCCCTCAATTTCAACCTATAATATAAAGAAAGAAAAACATGTTCTTAGTATCTTATCCTATTGTTTTTTTAGATGTCTCAATAAATCAACATATAAGTGTGCGTATTTAAGATTAATATACGAAGTAATGTGGTATATGCATTTTAACTTCTTTAAAATAATTAGCACAGCTAAATTAGTGGTGATTAATATATGTAGTAGAGTGGAAAACACTAATGTTCCCTATTACATATATCAATCATCACAAATGTGGTTGTGTTCTCAAATATTAATATTTATGTAAATTTTTAAATATTAATAATAATATTAATTATACTTATTATTATTTTATTTTAATGATATTGATAATGAAGATTGTTGAATATTAATATTTTTATGTTAAGAAAAAAAACAGAGGAAATTAATTGATTTCCTTTAAAATTGTATTCTTGTGAATGACAATATTTAAGACAAGCATTTCTAAATCTTTATAATTTTAATAATCCAAAATATTAGGAAGATTGGTATTGCTGCAAATATTTTGAAAATGAAATTTAATGTGGGATATGCCACAGGTTCCAAGGGGGTGTTTTTCATTCTCCACCTTCTTAGTATAAAAAATATGAAAAATTATTTCATCTCACTAAGTTTTACAAATTGTCCAACCTCGAGTTAATTCACTAGGGTGCTAGCACGCACATGATGGTCGAAAAAGTGGAAATGGGGTTCCTAGAAAAATGCTCAGACATGAATGTGCTTGTACGTTCGTGATCTTGTAACGTCAATGATCCCCAAACCACCACAAAGGCTACCAAATCAGCCCCAAGTAGGCATTCCTAACAACAGTTGCGTGCTAAAGGAACATGCATGTGTTCTTGTGATTTCAAATTGGGAATTTCCATGGTCCGTCCATTGTTACCAACAAACAATGTTGCACGTTTTAGGGGTTATTGAGAAAATTAAGGAGATAAATTTGAGAAGAGCTTAACAAAGCATTGTGGTCATCAATTGGTTCTAGGTAAGTATTTTGATTGATTTTTTTTTTTTTTTTCATTATTTCTTTAAATTATAAAAAAATAAAAATTTAATAAATTACAACAAAATTAATTAATAAGGATCCTGGAGAAAACTCAAACCCAACATCACCATACAAAGACACAACAAACCCCAACCCAAAACCACTACAAGTAAACATTGAATTTGATGTAGGGTTGAGGTATATAAAGACCCTTATACAAGACTTAATAAATACGAGAGTGTCCTCACGAATATCATTAGCCACATCCCTAGACCCCATTTTTATTTCTATTTCAAATGCCCAAGACCAATTGACACACGTTTCCCATTACAAACCCAAAATGTGACTAAGATAAAAACAAAGTAAAAAACCTCAATATTTCAAAACTAAACTTTGTGATATTTTATGTTGGGACCTTGAGAAGTAGATTGCAACCACCACTCACAAAGAAAATCATTACCCAGATTTTTTTTTTTCAAATTGTTCAATAGAAAAGCCACTAAGTAACAAATATCCACACAAACTGACTTTGAAAAATTGTTCCAAGTAGATTCTAATGTGAGTGGCGATCAATTAGAACAATTTTGAGTCAAGAAGGTAAGCTTTACTTCTTTATTTAGAGGAAATTTGAATAATTCTATGAAGAAATATTAATTTAATGATAACAAATTATGTCGTAATCAAAGCATTTATGAAATGGAAGCACCACTTATTTCCTAATGAATAAGTGGCCGGTAGAATTAAAAAGGAAAGAGATGGGTATAATTTATAGGAAGTTATTCATTCATTTCGAAGCATGTGTGAGGAAAGTCTAACAAATTTGCATATGCATTGAGTAGAAGGGTTTCATTAAACCGCCATGATAGAAGTTTTTGAATTTAGCACTTTTATTAGTTAGTTTTCCTAGTTGGTCCTTTTAGAAAATAAAAGTGGAGGGATGATTTGGAAAATTTGGATCATTTTAATCTTATTGGATGATGCATCAAAATTATTGTTGTTAGAGTAGCGATTAATGTTCAACTGGTTCGTTGGTTAAATTGAAATAAGGAAGAAACTAGAAAGGAAAAAAAACAAGGTTATCCATTAGTTTACATAATCCTGATCTACTATTTATAATAGTTGTGTAATGTCACCGTACTACGCCAACCACTCTTTACATATGAAGAGTTTCCATAATTAAGAGTAGCAAGAGTAGAGACAGAATCATGTGAGTTATGACCATTGCTCGGGTAACCCTTTGAATTGATCATGCTATTCCTCAAATCTACAAGTACTTGGGTAGCTCGAACTCTTCTGTCATTTATCAAATAAATTTCTCCCCGTCCCCTCTATGCCAAGTACTCTTTACATCTGAAGAGCAACCATACTTGAGAGTAGAATTACTACAGTCAGAACTATGAGAGTTATCAGCTTTTACCGGACAACACTTTGAACTGATCATGCTATTCCTCAAATCTACAAGCAGTTGTGTAGCGTGGCCACTTTTGGCATTTGTCAAATATATTGCTTCCCCCTCCTCGCTACGCCGAATACTCTTTACATATGAAGAGAAGACATGATTAAGAGTAGCAAGAGTAGAGTTGTAATCGTGCAAGTTATGACCTTTGGTCGGAAAACTCTTTGAATTGATCGCGCTATTCCTTAAATCCACAAGTAGTTGGGAAACCCAAATATCTTCGTTGTTTGTCAGGAGACACTCGTCCATTGTGAAAACAATCACGAGGGCATTCAAAATAGTTACCTTCGAGGAATTAGTACCAACGCCTTCAAAGTCCTAGAAGGAATAACCTTTTTAACCTGCAACTGCTGGAAAATGAGCACTCATATCGCCCTCTTTTGTAGAAAAAATTAAGTCAAAACGTCTTTTGAACTTGTACTTGGAGCTAAGATGTCACCAATTGTTGCATACCCATTATTTTGATAATAAATCACTTTTAAATATGTTAATTCAAAACGACTTTAATATTGTACTTGGACCTCAAAACCTCACATATGAAACCTGCATGCTATTTTTTTTATTAGGAAGTTGTTAAACCTACTTTAATTTATTTTTTTTATATATAAATATTTCTTATTGATAAGAAATACATTAATCAATCTCTTAATTATAAATTCTAATGTTATGATTAGAGATTAAAGATTCTAGTAATCTCCTCTAAATATGTGACCCAAATTTTCAACATTAATTTCTTACATTTATGAATACATACATTTATCTTAACTTAAGTTCTTTACTATTTAACATTTACTTAAGAGGATGAATAAATTACTATGCTCCCATCTTATAGGGGTCATATTTAACACATGCAAGATTACTCGACTTTTATAATGTTTACTTTTAACAACTCTCATTTATGTGGAAGAATGGCAAGTGTCCAAGGTGGGTGGTGGAATGGCAGGTGTCAAGAAATGGCGTTTACGTGGTGGTGGTGTGGGGGTGTTATTCACCATCTGGGAGGAATTGATTGGTCACGTACAACCTTGGGGTGACTAACCCTGTGTTGGGATCCTCCGCCCAATCTCAGGTTTCGGTCGATGGAAACTGTGTGATTCTTCTTATCTTCTGCATCTTAGACTACTATGTTGAAACAATTAACTACAATGTGTATTGATGCTATTCTAGTCTTATTGACTAACAAATGCGATAGCCACAACTCCTTGAATTTACCAACAATCTCGGATACTATTCTTTGTCATCATTTTGAACTACGCTTTCACAATCTCTCTTTGAAATCTGATTGCAATGAGAAAATTAATGGATTGCAGTCTTAAGTAGAAGTTTATGTGGTATAACCTTGGCCTACAATAGTGGACATAATTTTCACACCACTACATCTGAGCGGACGTATCCACGAGGCACTTTGAACAGTTATCAAAAGTGCAGTGCAGTGCAAGATAGCTCACATTTAATTAATAGAAGTGCACTGCAAGATAGCTACTGGATGGAGATTATATAACGTGCACCAAAGAAGATCCTTTGAGACCTTGTGGGCTCCATGTCCATTTTAAGATGTGGACTGCAATAACTTACCAAACTCTAGCCAAGGTTGGCTAACATGGATTCCTCTCCATCCTCAAGTGAATCAGTTGAATGTGTCACAAAGCAACAAATGAAATCTCATGCCAATATAATTTTTCACTTCAATTTTGGTGAATCATTCATGGTTGAAGTTTTAGTCCTCGCCATCCTTAAGTGAATAAGCTAAAAGTGTGGCAAAGCAACAAATCAAATCTCATGCCAAGATAAATTTGACTTCAATTTTTGAAGAATCTCCTAATAGGTCTTTTTCAATTAGTCTCTCACAACAATATTGTTTCGATTGATGATATTCAAATCCACACGTTCAACTATGTATCAAAAGAAACAATGTTCTTTCATTGTGATAATTTGAGAGAGAAATCCGTTTTATTTATATAACTCTCAATCATCTTAACCTCGAGTACTTGGTATGAATAAAGATGTTATATGAATAAAGATGTTAGGCAACATAAGCATAAACGTAACAAGATTTTAATGGAGAAAATGATAGTAGGTATTCTTATTATTGAAGGGAGAATTACAATAACCAATCACATGCATACAACCATCCTCTCCTCACTATGTACACATTACAATTGTAAGTATTGTGTCTTGCTCACACACTGTACATTCACCTCTATTGGTATGATCGTATATATAACAACTATGACACATTTACACGAACTTATCATAAATAGATTACATGGTTACACATCATGTTCATTGTAGTGTGCATGCATGCAAAAGCTAAACTTAGTTGATGTGCATGTGAATGCTACCGCATGGGAAATTAGTTGGCACTTTTCGAACAATCTCCACTGTGATAACAATTTACCTGATATTTCATTCCCAAATTAATTCATCACTTTTATTGCAAGCCAAGAGAATCCAAACACCATCATATCTCCACAACTTCTCTAAGAGTATTGTTACGTGAACATCTCTGCACGATTCGCTCCAGTATGGACCATTCTTCGTAATAAACTGATGCACTTGTCTCATTTTGATACATTGGAATTTTAGTCAAATGCACAATGCTTTGACCACCACATATCACCTCATCTTGTACTTGTCCAAACTTACCAAATACATCCTTGCATTCTTGCAAGACATAACTCGAGGTAGGTCTCCTCTTGTCCAAATCTCATGAATCATAACCACAAACTAAATTGTTGCAACCAATGTAGGTGATACTTGTACTTGTGTGTTTAAAACACATATTTCCATGCTCTTCACCTGGTTTTTCCATGTGTCTACTGACAACACCAACTGCATGTGAAATGTTGACCATTTCCCATTGCAATCATCAAACTTCATACTAGCATATAATTCTCGAGACATATAACCCTTTTCTTCTTCATCAATCATGACATAAACCTAAATAAAACTTACAATGGAAAGCCAAAGGGATTTTACCATTTTTACATTATTCATATCAAATTTCATGAGTATCTTTACCACATACTTCTTTTGTGATAACCAAGCTTACCATATTTCTTGTCTGTGTATTTCCATCCCCAAGATTTATTTTGCTACTCTAGGACCCTTCATAACAAATGTCCTGTTGATGTCAAACATGCTTGAGCTTGCTACAAGAATAACATTTAACATAAAGATAATAAATATACCATAAACACAACGGTTATACTCACTTCTTGTAAAAAAATTCTCACCATGAAGGAATCAAACATCTTGTACCATTTTCCTAGCGTGTTTCAGGCCATACAATGATTCTTGAGTTTGCAAACAAATATTTTGTTGCGATTCGAAACTAACAGTTATGGTTGTTCCATATACATCCCCTTATCCAAAAAACTCCATGTAAAACAGTTTTAACATATAGTTATACTAACACAACTAGTGCTAATACAACATGAATACAAATAAGCTTTTAAAAATTGGGGAGAAATTTTCATGGAAATCAATACCTTCCAAATACCCTTCTACTAGAAGTCATGCTTTGGACCTTTCATCTTTTACTATGTTTGATTTTATAAAGGGAGATTCATCAAACACTGGATCTTTTTCCATCGTGATTCTATTTGTAGTAGGATCCCACAGTCTGCATCCGTCAACATTATCACCATATCAAAGATCTACCTGTTTGATCTGGGTTCTACTTAGAATGTTGATAAAAAACATAAGCATCACAATCGAATAATTTCACATTTGAGTAATTACCAGATGACATGTTCACACCTCTTCCAAAATCTTTCATTCTTTTGTAACTGATGGTGATCGAGTTACCAAATAGCACAACCACTTTTGTCCACAACTAAATTGCTACAACTTGGCATTATTGAACATGCCTATTCAATCCTAGCTACCTTGCAATACTCTCCAAGTTCCATGGATATGAACCTACCTTCATCATATATTCTCAAACACTTGATTGATCTTGCAACACATCAACCTTCCTACATACCGAGCTTTCTAACCTGGACACACTACTCCACCTCGAATTTTGTATTCAAAAAAACCTTGACCAAATCCGACCAAGTAAACCTTCACTGCTTACCTCCAAACCCATTTACAATGGAGTTCACCAAGCCTTTTATAGGATTCATTACATGAATTCTATGGACATAATACCACATGCTACAAAAAAAACATGGACCCGAAAAACCACGTGCTTTGACCTAAAAAATAGATTTAACTCATTAAATCTTTTGTCGAGTCAAGGTTAACCCAACAAACATGCCCCCCACATATTCAATCTACCTAAATATATGTTTAGACTTTTCATAAGTGATCCGATAAACCAAGGGTACACATGCCTATCTAGGTCTTACAGACGTATGCCCATTTACATGCAATCAATAAATTTTACAACTCTAAAGTAAATATAAATTTTACTATTATTATTATTTCACGGTGACTCAACCATCATCACCCTACAAATTCTATGTGAACACAGGTGGTGAGACACAACGGAAAGATGAAACTTCATCAACCATTCCTGAACCTGAAGTTGTTGCAAATGAATTTGATTCTATTTTGGAGTCCTCTTTGGATGCTTGTTGTCTTTTCCAATAATCCTTCTTGAGATGCCTAGATTTTCCATAGAACCAACATTTTCCCTTACCCTTACTATATTTTGACTTAGACATGGTTGTATCTTTTCGATCTTTCCCTCCTTCTATAGATCAATCTATGACCACCATTTCTTCTGTTGTTAAGGTTTATTTACTGGATATTCTCCTCATTTCCTCGGACTATAGAGCTCACACAACAATGTCATAATCAATGGACTCTGTTGAGATAGACCACATAGATGTGACCATATGATCCCAAGACTCAGACAATGAACATAGTAGCGTAACTTTCTTGTCCTCATCTTCATACTTTACTTCCATACTTGATAATTGACAAATCAGAGTATTGAAAACATTTAAGTGATCAACAATTATTGTACCTTCTGCCATCCATAAGCTGTACAATTGTTTCTTCAAGAAGATTTTGTTCATCAAGAAATTTTTCATATACAGACTCTCGAGTCTGTTCCACAAAACCGTTGTTGTCTCATCTCCAATGATGTTAAACGATACTTCATCTTCCAGACAAAAATGAATGTTACTCAGAGCTCTTGCATCCAGATCTTCCTAGTCCTCATCTGTCATGTTTGTCAGTTTCTTTAACTTTCCCACTAAAACCTTTTTCAATCCTTGTTGCACAAGAAGATCCCACATATTGAGATTCCAAAGCTAAAAGTTATTTTTGCATTGAATTTCTCCACCTCAAACTTAGAACTCTGCATCTTTGCCATTAACACAAAAAACTACAAACACCCAAATGTTTAAATTAGTACTAAACCTTAATATGAATAAATTTTCTTGATCAAAATTGAACCTTTAAAAAAGAAATTGAACCTTTAAAAAAGAAAGTTTTTAAAAGAATATTTAATAAATATCTTTTACCTCAAAACCCCTTTTCCAAAATATAAAAGTTCTACCTTTTACCATTTAATAAAAGATATACGTCTTTGATCCTCCACTCATTTAATAAAGGTGATTCTTTATGCTCAATGGAACAAAATTTCATACCATGATCCTCCATGAATTTCATACCATGATCTTCACGAATGTCATACCATGCGAATTTAAACAACGGGCATCGCACATGCTAAAAGGATAGCATGCGACAATTTCAAAAAATGCTGCACTAGATGTAATATGTATCACGTGCAACACTTTTCCTGAGACACTTTCTCCACTTTCTCCAAATTGTTGCACTGTGTAATATGTATCAGTTATGACACTTTTCAAAAATTGAAAATTTCACAAGTGTGCTTGTGACTGTTATACTATTTAAGAGGGACAACTTATAATAGTATAATAAAATTTGTCTTGGGTTGATTCAGTCCACTCGGATTGGCTCGATTACCTGCTTTCATATATAATTATTCGATTATTTTTTCTTTCTATCTTAGATTTTTTAACTTTGCGTTTTGGTATCACTTGTCAGGCACCAGAAGAAAAAACGTAACACGATTTTAATGGAAAAGAAAATAAAACCAAGATTAAATCGAGAAAAACAATCACACAATTGACACAGTAATTTATGTGGAAACCCAATACAGGAAAAAACCAGGGGACAATGATAATCAGTATTCTTAATATTCAAGGGAAAATTACAATATCCAATCATAGGCATACAACCATCCTCTCCTCACTACGCACACACTGCACTCCTCGATAATATGTCGTGCTCACACACTACACATTCACTTCTATGGGTATGCTCGTATATGTAACATCTAACATGGTTACACGAACTGATCATAAATAGATCACACGGTTACACACCCTGCTCAATGTAGTGTTTATGCATGTACAATCCGAACTTAGTTGATGTGCATGTGTATGCTACCGCATGGGAAATTAGGTGGCACTTTTCCAGCAAAAGATTACATTTTTTTGTCCTACCGACATGCCATGTTAAACATGATCTATGCATACATATTCATGATTTGAGTATGTTCCCATTTAAGTTCAAATTTACCCAGATAAGTAATTTGAAATGTAAATAGTCTAGTGAAATGAAAGTTTGGCTTTTGAAATACATTGTAACAACTTCAGTAATTTGGAATTCGTTGTTAAACATGGTCTATGCATACATATCTCTCATTTGATTATGTGCCCATTTAATTTCAAATTTATCAACATAGATGATTTGAAATATAAATATTCTATTGAAAGCTCGACTTCTTAAATACAATGTAACAACTTAAGTAATTTGGAATGTGAAAGTTTAAGAAGATAAGTGAATTTCAAAAGTTAAAGAAAATAGGTAATTAAATTTCAAATATTTATTTTGATGTTAAAATTAAATTATTTTATTAACTTTATTATAAAAAAAGTTAACTATTATAGAGGTGTGATTCATGTCTATTGGCGTATATCAATCACTCATATGTGGTTGTGCTAGTTTTTATTGATTGTGAGGATAGTCATTATTGGTTAACATTTATAAATGCTCACTCTTTGATCATACTTATTTAAGAAAAATTGTGCCACCTAAAATGAATCATCGTTGGTTTGTAAGGGGGTAGATTCCACTCATTCCATATACCTTGGTCTTGTGCTATTAACCTATTTTTCTACATTTGCAGAAGATGAGCTCTTAGTAAATCAAAAGCAATTTTAAATCTTACTCTAACACCAAAATGATTAATGCCCTATACTATGTTCTCCTATGCTCCATCATTATATATCCATACACAAAGCTAAGACACTTTATCAAGTTAAGAATTTTTTTTGTATTTTTAATTAAACAAAAATTTCAATTATATAATTTAATTAAAATAAATCATAATAATTTAATTATAAAATTACAACCACATTATATGAGATTTCTTTCTTTGTGAAAAAAGTCTTTCTCCATTGATTAATATGATTAATGAAATTACTTCTTCGTAAATAATTTTTTTTTATTTAAAAAAGTATCCTTACAACATGTAGTACTTAATTTCAACCTATAACGTAAAGAGAAAAACACAAGCTCTTAGTATCTTATCCTAATTTTTATAAAAAATTATAAATGTGAATATTTAAAATACATATATGAACTAACGTGGTATATTCATTTTTTATTTTTTTTAAATAATTGGCACAACTACATTAACATGCTCTTAGTATCTTATCCTAATTTTTATAAAAATTTATAACTGTGAATATTTAAAATACATATATGAACTAACGCGGTATATTCATTTTTATTTTTTAAAAATAATTGGCACAACTACATTAGTGGTGATTGATATATGTAGTGATGTGGAAAACACTAATTTTCCCTATTACATATATCAATCATCACAAATGTTGTTGTGTTAGATAAATTTATATAATTTTTAAAATAATAAAAATGATTAATATGAAAATTTTAAACATTAATAATAATATTAATTATAGTTATTATTGTTTAATTATATTGATAATGATAATAAAGATTGTTAATGTTTCTATGCTAAGAAAAGGGGAAGAAATTAATAGATTTTTTTTTAAATTTTATTCATATGTTTGAGAATATTGGACAGATTTTTTTCAAAATATCCATATGTTTGAGAATATTGGACAGATTGTTTTCAAAATATCCATAATTTTAATAATCTAAAATATTAGGAACATTGTTTTTGTTGCAAATATTTTGAAATTCAGATTTAATGTGGGATATGCCACACATCTTATATGGTTTTTTTGATCCTCCACCTTTTTAGTATAAAGAAGATGACAAATTCTTTCATCCCACTAAGTTTTACAAATTGTCCAACCTCGCATTAATTCACTACGGCACTCACAAGCACATGATGGTCGAAAAAGTGTAAATGGGGTGCCTAGAAAAATGATCATACATGAATGTGCCCTTGTTCCTAGAAACACTCACATGTTCATGAGCTTCTAGCCTCAACAATCCCCAAACGACCACAAAGACTGTCAAATCAATGTCAAGTAGGCATTCCTCATAACACATGCATGCTCTAGGACACATGTACGTGTTCATATGATGTTAAATTTTGAAATGTCATGGTTAGTCCATTGTTACGAAAAAACAATTCCGCACATTTTAGGGGTTATTGAGCAAATTAAGGAGAGAAATTTGAGAAGAGCTTAACAAATCATTGCAGGATTGTGTTGATGTGTTCATCAATTGGTTTTAGGTATGTATTTTGATTGAATTTGATTATTTTTATTTCATAATTTCCTTAAAATATAATCACAAAAAATTATTTTTCTCAGATTAAATTACAATACACTAAATTAACATGGAGTTGGGAGAATACCCAAACACAACATCACCACACAAAGACACAACAAACCTCGACCCAAAACTAGTACACATAAAAATTGAAATTGATGCAGGGTTAAGGTCTCTAAGAACCCTTATACAAGACTTAATAAATACCGGAGTGTCCTCACGAATATCACTATCCATATCCCTAGACACCATTGTTACTTCTATTGAAAATTCCCAAGACCAATTAACACACATCAGGGATGATTTTAAGGATGGAAATTTATACTAAAATGTAGAAACATGGGATAATCCTACTAGTCCTTAATATGCAAAATGTAAAATGTTTCATGATAATTTTGTAAAACAATTCAAATTTCTAAGGATGTTGTATAGTTTCTATAATCTTTTGGCAATTTGTAAGGTAAAATAATTTTATTCTATGAAATTTGGGCCAATCCTTTTTAGAAAAAAAAAAGAAGAAATTGGTGAATCTTTTTTTGGAAAAAACATGAAAAATTAGCCCATTTGCAAAATTTATCCTCTAAAATCATCTATAACACACATTTTCGATTACAAATCCATAATGTTTAAATATTTTAGAATGGATCTAAATAAAAACGAAGTCAAAAACCTTAAAATTTTAAAACTAAACTTTATAACATTTTTTTTTTTATTGATCTAAGAGTTGGATTACAACCTCCAATGGCAAAGAAAATCATTACCCAAAAGAAATTTCAAATTGTTCAATAAAAAATGCCACTAAACAACAAATATCCACACAAAATGATTTTGAAAAAGTGTTCCAAGTGGATTGCAAGGTTAGTGGGGAGCAAATGGATTACTTTTGAGTCAAGAAGGTATGTTTTACTTCTTTATTTAGAGGAAATTTCAATAATTCTATGAAGAAATATTAATTTAATGATAATACATTATGTCATAATCAAAACATTTATGAAATGGAAGCACCACTTATTTCTTAATGAATAAGTGGCAGGTAGAATTAAAAAGGAAAGATCTGGGTAGAGTTTCTAGAAAGTTATTCATTCATTTTGAAGTATAGTTGTGGAAATTCTAACAAATTTGCATATGCATTGAGTGGAAGGGTTTCATTAAACTATCATGATATTTGAAGTTTTTGGATTTTGTAGTTGTATTTGTCTTTTTTTGTACTTGGTTCTTACAGAAAATAAAAAAGGAGGGATAATTTGGGAAATTTGGATCATTTTCACTTGATTGGATGATGTATCAATATTATTCTTGTTAGAATAGTCATTAATGTTTAATTATTTCATTTGTTAAATTGAAATAAGGAACAAAAAACAAAGGAGAAAAAACAAAGTTAAGTTGGAATAATATAGAAATTAGTTGTAATAGATTGTCATTGGAACCACAAGAAGTTGTTATTGGAATGAGGGTTTGAGTTGGTTGTAGGGTGTCTTATCAATTATTAGAATCCTATATCCAAAATTCATGGATCTAGAGAATTCTACTATTCGTATAAATATGTAACTTGTGTGAAGCAATGATGTATGAGAAAAATATTTTTTTGTGTGTGTGTGAAACAACCTTTTTCTCTATTTTATATTATGGTATTAGAGCATGTATTGGCTTAAATCTCTCACGAGATGGCCATGAAGATGTGAAAGAGATGTGAGCGTTGATCCTCTATACATAGATTAGTATAGGTGTGTGTGGATTTATGGTGTGTGAGGAAATATTGCTGTGTGTTTTCTGTGAGAGATGGCAATGTTGAAGTCGTGAGTGTGCAGTTATTGTTATCCAGTGCATGGAAGGATAGTGAGTCGCCCATCATCCTTTATGAGGCCTATGAGAGAGGGTTGACGTCGTTAGTGTAAGGATCCACCATTGGGGAAATTCTGGAAATCGAGTGGGATAGAAAAATCAAGGTGCTTCTTGGAAGTCATGAACTACAATTTACCTGGGAGTTCAAATGCTTATGGTCATGATAGATCCAATAGTTTTGTGTGCTCTGTGTTTTACTCACTCCCTGGAGCATGCATTATCCAGTGATATGTAAACTGCGGGTGTATTCCTCTCATGCACGTGTATATTTAATGTTGTCATTAAAGCGAGTACCTAAAACAACAAAGAAGAGAATATCTAATTGATTTTCTTTGTACAAGATCTCAGTGGCCATATTCAAGGAGATGCAGTGTGTGTATGTGTATCTTGCAGTGTATCCAATATTAAAAGAAATGGACATTGTGGGCCATAATTTGTTCGATAGCCTGTGAAGTTCCTTTTTAATTTAATCCTTGTGAGGAAAAATGTGTGTTTATTTTCGTGTTGTGGATTTGCTATTTTTTGTTCATTGTAGTGTGCAAAATTCAATTAATGCAGAACCACAAAGAATGGGCCAATTATCGAACATACTAACATAGTTAAGTCAGTGGTTCTTGATGAGGTGTGGTGTCGAGAGAACCAATTTGTTGATTTAGTTATGTTTAAGTGTGTTATACGCTGATGTGAACCGTCATGCTCCAGGAGCATTAGTTATAGGTTGATCTTAATAAGGACAAGTTGATGTGACCCGTCGTGATCTGGGAGTATCAGTTAGAGGTTAGTTTATGTAAGGTCAAGTTGTATAATTGACTACTGAAGATATTTTCTATTTATAATTCTATCCTATATAATTGGTGAATATTGTGAAGGGCTGCGTATTCAGAGATGGTGGTGGTAGTTCCATAGATTGATTCATTATTGAGCATGTCCTTTGGGAGGTCAAGAAGCCTCAGTTCTACAAGTACGTCAATGATTGTCATAAGTGTTTGTACTTTAAATGAGTGAAGTGGGAATCTCAAAAGTGTGGTGTAGAATAGAGTGGAAACTATGAGATTGTAGAGTGGGTGTAAGTGCTAATGAAGAGAAGATAAAACAAAAATTAATATTGTAATTTATGATTTAGTATTGTAAGATTTGTAATATAGAGTTTACCTCTAAGTATGTTGTGTATTATAAAAAACCAATTTCTTCATTAAAGGGAGAATTTTATCTTATGATAAAGAATTAAAAATATTTAGTAATCAACTCTAAATCAATAACCAAGATTTTCAATATTAACTTCTTTTCATTCCTTACATTTATGAATGCATAACTTTATCATTAATTAACTTGTTTACTACTTAACAATACTAATAAAATAGTATGCTCCCTTATCAATTATTTAACATCTACTTAACAATACTAACAAAATAGTATGCTCCTTATCAATTACTAAGGTACATATTTAACAAATGAACAATACTAACAAAATAGTATGCTCCTTATCAATTACTAAGGTACATATTTAACAAATGAAAGATTACTTGATTTTTATAACATTTACTTTTATAACTTGTTTACTACTTAACAATATTAATAAAATAGTATGCTCTCTTATCAATTATTTAACATTTATTTAACAATACTAACAAAATAGTATGCTCCTTATCAATTACTAAGGAACATATTTAACAAATGAATTGAAAGATTACTTGTTACGCCTAAAGGAGTACACTTATTGACAAGTGTATACTTATTAACAATGGGCACAATTAATGATTTTTAATTTTAAATTCTAATATGATGGCTAAGCATTGAAGATGTTGGCATATTCTTAATCGTCCTCCAAAATCAATGCTTCAGATTTATTGTTCATAACTTCCTTGCATTTATGAAGACATCCATTAACATGTTTACTTTTTACATTTACCTAATCACATTATAAATTTACTGTAAAAATACATAATTGCCACGTTCAAATGATTAAGGAGGATTAAAATATATGCAGACCACGTTTATATCATTAAAAAACACTATGCACACGTTTCATTTTAATGTCACTCATTCATTTTTATATCTGAAAAGTTGTTTGATGCCATGACCTGCACGGACGTTTAATATTCACCTGTCATTATCTAGAACACACTCAAATCATACCATACCTTCGACGCCCATGGAGTAATTTCTGTCATGTTATTTATGTGTGCTCTGTGATGGAGTCGACTCAGTCACGACTCTTGTTCTAAATGTAACCCTTTCAGTGTTCTCCAGCCGCGAGTCGGCTGTGATAGTTTTTCTAACATTTACTTTTAATGAGCTCTCATTTCCTTGGTCTCATTTCCGTGGTGGAATGGCAAGTGTCCAAGGTGGGTGGTGGAATGGCAGGTGTTGAGGGATGGTGTTTATGTGGGGATGTGGGGAAGGAAATAATCGGTGGTGTACGACCTTGGGTCAGCTAACTCTGTGTTGGCATCCTCCTCCCAGTCGTAGTTTCTGGTCGAGGTTTCTTATCTTCGAGATTTCATGTCGTCTGAAGAAGCATATCGTCGGGCAGAAACTTGTCCGAAGAGCACCACGTATCGGTTTGAATGGGCGTATCCCATTGTGCGTAGTTCATCTTCCCTTGGAACATATTATGTAATTACAAGTGTGCATTGATCTTCCACGCGTCGATGTTGGTCTCGTCCACAAGGAAAAAAAGGATTCATGAGGATTCACGGCATGTGAAGCCCTGGTAAGGTTCTTCCGTTTGCATCGAATTGAACGACACGCTCTACGGCCTGTGCGGTTTGTTAAAGTTGTAGTTTTAGTTGGGTTGAGAGGTGCATTTTACAGTTCAGTATTTGAATTACATGTTTTACTGATTGTGCCGTTTTACAAGAAGATCTATGCTAATTACATACTAAAACAAATGAAATTTTAACCCTCACACCATTGCGACATATGGAGTGCTAGAAAATGCTGCACGATAATTTCATTTCATTATAAAAAAAGACTAATAGTAGACAGTAGTCTTAGCACATCATTAAGAGCGCACTACTGTTTTATTTCATACATGGATATATGTACGTGGGTATTTCGCAGCAGTACAGATATATATATACACACACTACTTAGCAAAACTACTAAAATTTACGCTGCTCGTACTGGAGATAACAGTCAGTGAGCTGAACTCGAGCACCGATGGCGTTGTTGCAAATGCTGTAGATGCGATCGGAAACGTTAGAAAGGCAGGAGGTGCAATCAGACTGAGAGATCGACTGCTTGCAGATGGCGCGGCCGTAGGCAGTGGGTGTGCCTCCGCTTCCTGAACGAGACGGCTTGTAGTCGAAACCGCTGTAAGCCGTGTTTTGCTTCAGATCTTCCAGCATGTCTTTCAGATTATCGTAGAATGGGCTTCCCCATGGGATCTTCTGTGTGTTACACGCCGTAGACACGAACTTGGTATCCGCGGCTTCTGCAGCACCGCCCAGGACCACGATGACTAGTGCCACCAACAATGCAATTGAGCTGGACGACATGGTTGCTCACTTCTGAAACTCTCTCGATATATGGAAAATCAAATATAATCTCTAATCAAACTCCTCTTACTTTCCTAAAGGAGCAAATATCATATGTTATTTTTTCTTGTCAATGCTAGCCTACTTATAGCCCTGTGTGTGCCTGCGTGGCAGAGTCCAAGTTGAAAGAGATAAGGTGGTGGAGGGTTAATAATATTCAAGCCCGAAATGATGATGGTGGATGTCCATGTCATGGTGTCTCCAACGCAAAGACGCAAGTATTTGACACAAGGCAAAGCATAATAAATAGATTGCTCAAAGAAAATCTACGAAAATATAAAGTGAATTTTCCACTCAGTATTTCCCTGAGTAAGCTCGTATATATGATTATAAAGTTGCTGGTTTTTGGTGTTAAAATATTGCTTGAATATCACGTCTCTGCTTCAATATTGCAAAGTTAAAGTAAAGATCGCAATTATTGCATGACATATAGGATAGAATTGGCATGTAATTTGATACAAAATTTTATATAAAAGTTATTGTTGGGAAATGGTCGGCTATTAACCTGAGAGAGAATAATAAATTGTTATCATTTAAAACACGCAACTAGGAGGAAGTCGGTGAAGTTCAAATCTTGTTTCCAGTTCTAAGTCTGGGTCGACACGTTTCAAAAGGTCCAGTTCTTCCAAGATGATGCCTATCAAAAGTAAGAAAGAAGTTTAGGCTGTTTAATCGTCCCTTCCTTTGGGTTATCCTTAACCGATCGTAGATTTGGGTAATCAAAATGGCCAGCAGCAAAGTTAACAATTGACTTTGTGCCTGCTCTCTCTTAAGGTCAAGACTCCTTGCCTTTTGTCAACATGAGAATTCTTTGCAAACATCCATTGCAAACTATTTTCTCTCATCATTTTGAATTGCGCTTTTACAATATCGCTTCTAGCTCGGATTGCTAGCTCGGATTGCTGAGAAAATTAATGGATTACAGTATTAAGAATTAAAATTGGAGAAATTACACATAATCTCAATATTCAATTTGATAAATTGCATACAAATATATAGGTTAGGATAGCCCCTAACAACTTTTTAAATTGGTGGATCTGAAAACCACTCAAACGCTAATCTAGCAATCAATTTTAACCATTTCCTAACTATGGCATTTCGCCATTATTATCCAACACTCCCTCTTGATGGAGAAACGGATTTAATACAATAAAAATACATAACATGCATGCCGGTCTTAGTCTCAGCTAGGCTTACAAACATTACAAAGGACAATTCAAACAAAACCTTAAAAATTGTTTCAACTCTTTTTATGAGTGAGTTTTTCTCTTCCTCCTTTTCCAGATTCTAAACCCTCCATCCATTTTCAATTTAAGTCTTCCTCTTTTGCTGAAAATTCCATGTTTCATCTTCTTATCCTTCATCTTGTTGTTGGTATTTGTCATCAATCTGAAAATTATTTCAGATTGCCCATGCTTTTCCTCTTCAACTTTTCCTTCGAAAAATTGTTTGTATGTGCACTGTTGCCACATACCATTCTTTGTTGTTTTCTCTTCAGCATTGAGCTTTTGATCATCAATTTGGTGCAACATTAACTCAGTAAAATCTAATTTCTTCAGGGCTCCAATGCATCATAATGCCATGAAATAAGTCCTTTTATTGTTTTTGCATTAAGACAAAGGCCTTAATGCAACAACAATAAAAGTAAAAGCATTTGAAAAGAACAAGAGCAATCAAATGAAGTGTCGGGGTTTGTAATTGTGTCTTTGTGTGGTGATGTTGTGTTTGGGTCGAGGTTTGTTCTATAGCCTGTAGGTGTGTGTGTTTGGATCTAATTACACTCCACGCTACCAATCTCCGCCTCATAGATTCAACTCCAACATGAGATATGATACCAACTTAAAATTGGAGAAATTACACAACGAACAATGAGACCATAAAGACTCACAGTCGTGAGATCACGCTCGCACAATCTCAATATTCAATTTGATAAATTGCATACAAATATATAGGCTAGGATAGCCCCTAACAACCTCCTAAATTGGTAGATCTGAAAAACACTCACTAATCTAGCAATGAGTTTTAACCATTTCCTAACTATGGCATTTTGCCATTATTATCCAATATTAAGTAGATGTTTTTAAGATGTAACATTGGCCTACCATCGTGGACATAATTTGCAAGCCATTGCATCTGATAAAACGTATCCGGGGGTCACTTTTCATTTTAATTAACATAAGTGCAATGCAAGATAACTAGGCATTTAATTAATAGAAGTGCACTGCAAGATAACTAGCTAGATGGAGATTACACAATGTGTACCAAAGAATATCCTTTGAGACCTTGTGGGTGCCATGTCAATTTTAATGTGCACCAAAGAAGATCCTTTGAGAACTTGTGGGTGCCATGTTGATTTTAATATGTGGACTCCATTAACTTACCAAACTTTGGCAAAATTTGACCAACAAATTTTAATGAAATTGCTCGAATAAAATTTTAATACTCAATAAATAAAACATCGATTCCTCTCCATCCTCAAGTGAATCAGTTGAAGTGTCAAAAATCAACAAATGGAATCTCATGCCAATATAAATGTGTGGCAAAGCAACAAATCGAATCTCATGCCAAGATAAAGATAACATTGATCGAATCTCATGAGTAAGTTAACCTGTCTAATCGGTTACTTTGTATGGATAAAGATATCATTTTATGTCCTACCGACATACCGTGTAAAACATGAGTCTATGCATACATATATCTGATTTGAGTATGTGATCATTTAAATTCAAATTTGCCAAGATAGGTGATTTGAAATATAAATAGTCTAGTGAAAGCTTGGTTGTTGAAATACAGTGTAACAACTTAAGTAATTTGGAATGTGAAAGTTTAAGAAGATTAGTAATTTTCAAACTTTAAGAAAATAAGTAATTAAATTTCAAATAATTTTTTTTGTTTGTTAGTTTGTCCACT
>JZKD02S1789444.1:16175-28435 GCA_000966675.3 Picea glauca | reverse complement strand
ATCTCCATGGTGGGGGCGCCCTCCTTAGGGTTAGGGTTTTGGAGCAGTTAGAAAGGAGGCTAGGGGGGGCGCACCTCTCATGAGAGGGCCCCACAAGGTAAGCTAAAGGTCAAACATGTGAGTTGGCAAGGGGAAGGCGTGAGTTATAGAAGGAAGGCGCAACTTCTAGTAGGAGGGTGCCACATGTGTCAAGGAAAGAGGCGTGGGGTCAAGAGAGAGTGGCTAAGGGGGCGCACCTCTCATGAGAGGGCCCCACAACATAAACAAAGGCTCAAACAAGTGGCCATGTAGGAGAGAGGGCGTGAGGTGGAAGAGGGAGGGCGCAAGTCAAGAAGAGGGGCGCCACATGGGTTAGAAAGTGGGACGTGGGAACCACCAAGTAATGAGTTGGAGGCCTATTAGCTTGGCTTCTTTCCATAGCAAAATTTCACTTATGGGTGTGCATCCCAAACTCAGAGAAAATTTGAATGCACATTAAAAGGTGTACAAAATCCCAAGAAATGGATTATTTGCAACCAACTCTGTTCTTAGAAATGAGAAACTGAAAACAAAATGAGAATGAAATAAAAAATAGGGCAGAGGGTTTTGGTGATAATAAATGTTAGACCCCTACACTTGATTGTCCATATACTAATGTAGTGTCAAGATGGGAATGCTAGAACACAAAAACGTTTCTTGGGTATTTGAGGTATGAGTCTTCCCATGATGGAAGAGGAAAAAGGTACCCAAAATGCAACACCTAATAAATATAAAACTCAAAAACACACACACTTCAACAACAAAACAAAACTGGAATTAAAAAAAAAAAACCACATACCTTTTTTAAACGATCATTTCTTTCAACGCATACATGTCTTTACCGCTAAATAGAAAACCTTCTTGATTTACTTTAAGTGGGTCCGCAGGAAAACAGTTTTAACAAATGAAAAATGAGAAATATGAAAGACATTTTTTTCCACATTACTTTCCCAATTAATCAACGACCGATCATAATGGCATACGGTTGACGAGAACAGTCTTTTTGAAACAACAAACCTCAATTTGATATCAAACATAATAGTTACAAGTTTGAAAAAATTGATTGGTTTTGAGTGGGATGACTCCAAAAATTTCAAAGTTCAGAAGAAAGGTTAAAATGGTTTAGAGGTTGGTACATATTAAATTATAAAAAAAAATATACATATCACTAGAAAACTCAAATAAGTTTTCTTTTATAATGGAATCTAGAAAGCCATTATGAAATCACCTTATAAGTTTTTTTCTATAAAACTCAAATAAGTTTTCTTTTATAATGGAATCTAGAAAGCCTTATGAAATCACCTTATAAGTTTTTTTCTATCAAGAAAGAAAAATGAATGAAATTGTTTATAAAATTTAAGAAAGAAAATTCAATCCACCTAGAAAGAAATGTAAAATGGGTCGAAAATTTACCTAGATGGGAATCTCACAATGATAGAAAGGATAAGTGTTGGAAACATTCAGCCTAAAAGAGGGCAGCATGTGGACATAGATATAGATAGAATAAAACCCTTCATGACCCCAAAGGAATATCCACGCAAATTCTACTACGATTCCCTCGCTTTGTTCTTTTGTTCATCAATACTATCCCAGTAACAATGCCCCGCCAACCACATTCTTAAAAAAATCTGAAACAGACTACCAGATCCGCTTGTATAAAACATCTTGTCTCTCAAAAACCAAAATCGCTTCTCCTCCCCTTGACCAAAGCTCTGGCGCCCGTACCGACTGTCAAAGCAATCTAGACCGAAATGACTTCCAAGAGGTGAAAAATTCTAGGCGTGCAGAAAATAAACATAAGTGAGAATTGGTACTCAAGTTTCAGTTTTTACATCTTCGAGTTCGCCTTCCATGTGTGGCTTACAGCTCTAATCCAGCTCTACCTATAATGCGCATCATTGAATCGTCGTACATTTTAAGCAGAGAAGCTGATAAATTGCATTTCAGAATTTAAAAAACTCCGTGATTTCTCTCTTTTTTAACTTTTGGTTTTCTTTCTCTGTCAAATTTATATGGCTGAGGATTTCGATGGTGGTTTATTCCAGAATCCCTAATCAGTTCAATTCATTGTGTGGAAATGAAATTATTTTCCAATAAGAGGGAAAAATACCATGACTCTTTATCTTTTACCTGCTCCAAAAATTTATGGATAGACACGCCTGGTGATTCTTGCATGCACATTGTGATTCGTGAAGCGTGGAATCCAGATGACCACGCTGCACTGACATCTGAAGTCGATGGCAAGCAGGGGTGAGCAATATCCAGCCTGCTGCATAGTCTTTAAGACTCTGCAGGCTGGATGGCCGTGCTACCAGGCTCATGCAGATCAGATGATGGATGCCAATGGGTATGAAGTGCATGGTGCGGGTGCCATACCATGCCCGCACCTTTTCCGACCTCCTCTCCCCCTTAGATTCCGGCAACCATTTTGAGTCTGTTTCGAATCCAAACGCCGTCTCTATTTGCTTGATTCTCTCCATTTGTGGAGGGTTGCAATCTGATCCAATACCCACGAACCTTCATAGCATTAAACAGTGTCAGCTCCATAAGTGTTGACAGACAGTCCTGTGAAGCGTGAGGGGACTGCAACGTCAATTTGAATTTGAATCTGAGCATGCCCATTTGAATTTGAATCTTGAATCTGAGCACGCCCATTATATTTAGCTTTCTCCTCAACATTCTTCTCAGCAGTGGCTATTTGGAATAGTGGTGAAACAGATGCAAACATGCAAAATCCCGACATTACCATCAGGTTTTTATATCCCAACATCTCCCATCAAAGGACAACCCCGTGTTTCGTCTATTCAGAGAATGGAAGGCAAGCCCTCAGATCATCCTCCAGGTACCTCAATCCAACACTTTACGCCTTCTCCAACGACATCCTATACCAAAGTCAGAGATTGTTTCGCGGGGATAGATATAACAAAGAATAGGAAGAAGAGAAACCCCCAAAACAGAAGGGATATGAAATTGCAATAGCTAAAATGTTTTATGGAACTTGGTTTTGACTTCAGCCAGGACAAGTTGAGCCCACTAGTACTGGATCTTCTCCCTAGATTGAAGCGATTAATCCAACATGAGAAGAGACTCGAGAATATAGGGTTTCAAGAATTACCCTTCGAAATCTGGGAACTACCGACCCAAAGTGTGACAGGGGTGGATATGAAAGAACATCTCAAGCTCTGGGCTCGTTCTGTAGCTTCGACACTAAAATGCTAGTACGAAGAATTTCCAAAATTTTCTGTTTGGCCATTCTTCCAGGTTTTCCTGACAATGATATCTAAATTTTGATTATTGCAGTTAGATTATTGTCATCGTCCTCATGGTTACGATCTAGCGATTGACCTTTTCCAATCTCATTCTATTTCAAGCTTTTTGTTCGTTGGTGCACATCATAAATCTGGATCATATTTTTAACAGAATCTCTCGTAATTTTGGAATAACTGCGAACAGGTCTGTAATAATTTCCATTAGATATGCATGATTTATCTAAAGAACACAGGAATGTCTTACTTTCTGCATAAAATATCCACTAAATCGGAATCACACGACACAAATCATCATATACAATTTCTACACAACCTTGATAGAGTTGTGTGCAAAGACAATCTTTCTCGATATATATTTATACATTTACTGTTACAAAACCATTGTCGAGTGCAAACAAACACTACCATTGCCTTTAAGACTTCATCCCGTCACATGAATTTCCACATTTTGCACCTTTTCATGGCACAAGTGAAATTAAACTTGGTCAAATTGTGAATGTATGTTTCGTTGGCGACATTCACACCTGGCCATCCTTAGATTTGGGCCCATCGGAGGGATGAATCTACAATCGAATTAAGTTCAAGCTACAGAACCGAAGTTTCACTTGTTAATGAGGATAAGTTTATATTTCATTACAAAAGGTAAATTGGTCTGTTAGCATTCTTTGGCAACTTTACTTGGTGGAGACATAGACATCGAGTGAGATTCAAGGTTTAATAAAGATAGATTTATATTAAATTGGTCTATTGTATTCTTTGGCAACTTTACTGGGTGGAGACGTAGAATGAGATTCAATAATATCTACATAAGTAACTGGCAAACCTTACCTCATAACCTCCTTATTTACAGCATTTAACTACTCAACTAACTTAAAATAACTTTATATTCTACAATCATCTACTAAAAATAACTTCTTATTAAGATTAAAAACACACCATGTACACACTTCCACTCATATAATAACTAGATTAACTCAGTAGCACTTAATTGCTAGAACTAACTCAAAATAACTTCACATTCTACAATCATTTACTAAAAATAAGATCTTATTAAGATTAAGAATACACCATGTACACACTCCCACTCATCTGATAACTAAATTAATTATGTAGCACTTAACCACTCCAACTAACTCAAAACCTCACATTCTACAATCATCTACTAAAAATAACATCTGATTAAGATTAAAAACACACCATGTACACACTCCCACTCATCTAATAACTAGATTAACTATGTAGAGATATTCCTTCACTTGCATCCAAGTGTCATTTCTCCCTTAACTTTTCCAATTCCTTGTTGATTTCCTTAGGGCATAGGTTGCCACACACTCTGACAGATGGATGTGTGGCATTATATTCCATTGTTGAAGCATTCTACTCCACATTATTCTCCGCATCTTAGACACTCATCAAGTTGCAGGTGTTTTAAAGATTTCATAGATTCTTTTGATTTTAGATTAAAAAAGCGGACACATTAGTATGCAACCTCTCTCTCCTAAGGTTCCATGTCATGCAGTCTCATTTACTTTCATGAAAGTGACTAATCGATGACATTTTGGCTTATCATCAATGTTTGATGTCATAAAGCACATAACCTTTTGATTCTACTTAGTAAATTGTCATAATGCACTTTACCCTTTGTAGCTTTTGTACCATGTCCATGTTTGCTACTAAGTTTTCTAGTATTTTTATAACATGGAACTTTTTCCTTGGATGATATTGAAGTACTCTATAAGTTTGTTTTTCCATTGAAAAGGTCTACAAATATCTAAAATCAATAACTCCATTTCTATTTAAATGTTCGTTGCATTTTATCTTTAGAAAAGGAAATTTATGCTCCTTTCATAGTAAAAGCTTCACAATGTGTAGATAACTTTTCGTTATTTCACAACAAACCTTTTGTAAGTCATAATTAATAGAACTAACTTAAGCATTTCAACAAACATAATTAGTAGAGTTAATTTACACAATCAGAACTAAATTATAGAATCATTCACGTATTTATGATTTTGTTACATGCAAATCAATATTGAAAATTACAATGGCACAATGTTGGAAATTTTTCATATGATTTTGTTACATGCAAAGTAATATTGAAAACTACAATGACACAATGTTGGMACTTTTTAATAGTTCACCATTRCAAAYTACCTTCTCTTAMAAGWBATGRTTAGGCCATCCTTAATTCATCRTCAYATGTCTTGGAAAMACACTAGAACACCATYTAGTCTTRGGGTTTTGTCTTTGGGCTTGTTAGACTTCTTCCTCCTTAGTGATGAGGAGGAAGAGGGAGGTGAAAAACCATATGGTTATTCACATAAATTTCACCAATAACAACACTTTGGTCTCAACAATCAAGTTTGTAGTCAAACTTAAAACTTGTCTTTAATTTCTTCTATAAATGATATATATTCAATAAATTTGATTTAATTTAATGATGTTGTGTACATTCCTTGAAATTAACATAAACAATATTGTGATTTCTCCACATATTTATTATTAATATATGCCCTCTCTTTCACACACATATATATAATTTAAGTCAAAAGAACAACATATAGAGTCATCCCAAACATAAACACATTGTACCCTCCATCAACTAATGGTTAATTCAATTCCTTAGATATATTCCTCATGGAAATCAAGGGTTTTTTTTAACAGAGGATTGAGTATTCTATAGCCGAACATCTTAAATTTGATGTTTGAGGCTTTTATTACGTAGACACCAATGGTTATTACCATTCCTATATATTAATTTAAAGCATGGTCTTAATACATGGAAACACTTAGATATGTTGGTCTTATATTTCATTTTTGTGATTTTTATTGTAGATATTTTTATTTGTTTTGGATGTGATATACAATAATTGAATATGTTGCATTGAGTAGTGTAGATAAAATAAACCATGTAGATAAAAGTAGTTCGTTAGAAACTATACTAGTATTAATAATTGTTTTACTCAATGGTATAAAGAGATTCCATAAAAAAATCACCCTCATGATACATAGAGAAGACTTTAAAAAAACATGGTGTAGATTAAACCAACCATGTAGATAAAACTGGCTATTTTTAAATTATACTAGCACTTGTGGATGAGTGTATGAAGTTGGTGGACGAAACAATGGAAACGTAGTCAACAGGAATGCACATGTGTTCCTGATGTTAGAGGTTCATAAAATCCCAAACCTCCACTCAGTGTGCCACATAGGCACGATGACAAGAACGCACACACATTCTCGTTGTTCCCTTTATTAAGGGACCACAGGCACGATTTGTGCCCATTTGAACAAACCACGCCTCACTTTTTCTATTTCTGAATACAGGCCTAGGATGTTTGAGTTTTATAGGACTAGACTTGATAAAAACAAAGTTAGAGACTTGTATATTTCAAAACAAGATCTGATGTATCTTTTTATTAATCCTTGAACTAGAGAACAACCATATTTCAACAAGAAACACATTTGTATGGACTGATGCATCCACTTGCAATTTAATGCTATCTAGATGAATAGGTGGTCCATGGTCTTTGATAAACCTCCCTGCAATAACAGGGAGGTGCCCTTATATTTCTTGAGCAAATTATGGGCATAATTTATTTTGGGTCACCACATGAACTACTTCGACATTAGTGATTTCCATGGGGGCGGTCGAGGGTCCGCACAGGACCGAGAGCATGCTAGGTCATCGTCCCCCTAAGAGAAGGCCTAACCTCCCTACCCAACATCCTCCCATTGCAGAGGGATTATAGCAGGCACAAATAGATTTATCATCCTTAACTTGGAGTCTAGTGCAACATGGTATTTTTATTGCACTATCTTGGTAGGAGGTGCCTACTAGTGACATTGGTAGAGAGGTAGGACCTTCAACCCCTAGAGAAAAGTGCAACGAGGAGAGGGAACATTGAGAGAGAAGTCGTTCATGTGAGCGTCACATTTTCTCGAGTTGTGACATACTTGTTATGGGGTTATGGAGGCTAGTGGACATTAGAGCTTCATGGAGTGGGTTAGTATATTAACCATGTATATATCTTAACTATGGGGTTATGGTGACCAGTGGACATTAGAGCTTCATTGTTATATATTTATTTAGTATTCCAAGTATTTATTTCGATATTTTATTGTATGATGTTTTGCAATTGCTATGCCCCTATAACAGACCCTCTACGTCGATAGATGCATCAATGTATGTATCCACCCATGATGCATCAGTAGAGGCAACTTTCTCATTCAGTGTACCAAATACACATGTATGTGTCACATTTGATAAATTCATCATCATAATTTTTTTTATTTTCTCGCATCCTCAAATTTATATTGTTCTTTTGTTTTTATAGGTTGCAGAGTCGAGAAATGTCCACCTGGGATAGATAAGTCACCTGCTTCACATTTATTGAATCTGTTGAGTTAAATTGTGTTTAAATCTCAAATTTGTTGTATATGTGTTGTTGAATTTTACTATTTGGTACTAATAACAATATTGTTAATATGTATGCAAGTTGTTAATCTTTTCTCCAGTTATAGTACTAGTCTAGTCCTTGGGAACACTACCACAACTTTTGGGTTACTTGTTTCCAGGCCAAGGGTTATGCCATCACTTGTACAACCCGTGGGGGTTCATTTATGCTCACCCCCACCATCTTTCATATTCCATGCACCCTCAGTGGTTTCACCCCCCATCCCCCCCCCCCCCCCCCTCCTCTCTCCCCCGCCACCACCAATACCCACCCCCCACCCCCACCAGCCCCCCCCCCCACCCCCTCTTCTATCGCATGCACCCATAGTGGATGCACCCATATTCCAACCATCCCCCCCCCCCCACCATTTCCATCTATGCCATTCACCGAGGCTTCCATAGTAGATGTTGCCTCAAAGTAGGTTGTACAACTAAGAACTCCACCTTCCAACAAATCTTCAATGGTTGATGATCAATTTTTATGTATAATGAATGTATATGCACATATACGGAAGTTGACCGCTTCCGTATATGCGCATATATGGAAGCTGCATATACAAAAGTTGACCATTTTTGTATATGCGCATATACAAAAGTTGACCTCTTCCGTATATGCGCATATACGAAAGTGGTCAACTTTCGTATATGTGCATATACATAAGTTGACCACTTTCGTATATGCGCATATACAGAAGTTGACCACTTCTGTATATGCGCATATATGGAAGCCAACCATTTTCATATATGCGCATATACGAAAGCGATCACTTTCTGTATAAGTGCATATATGGAAATGGTCAGCTTCCGTATATGTGCATATATGGAAGCGATCGTCTTCCGTATATGCGCACATACGGAAATGGTTGGCTTCCATGTATGCGCATATACGGAAATGGTCATCTTTTGTTTATATACGACACATATCGAAAGTTGACCACTTCGTATATGCGCATATACGAAAGCTGACGCACATATACAGAAGCGACTAGCTTCCGTATATGTGCATATACGGAAATGGCCTGCTTTCATATATCGCATATATAGAAGAAGTCGGCTTCTGTATATGCGCATATACAGAAGCGGTCGGCTTCCGCATATGCACATATACAAAAGTTGACCGCTTTCATATACGCACATATACGAAAGCCAACCATTTTCGTATATGCGCATATACGGAAGCCGACAATTTCCATATATGCGCATATACAGAAGTTGACCGCTTCCCTATATGCGCATATACAGAAATTGACCGCTTCCATATATGCACATATACGGAAGCCGACCATTTCCGTATATGCACTTATACGGAAACTGACCACTTTCGTATATGCACATATACGGAAATGGTCGGCTTTCGTATATGATATACAGAAATGGTCGGCTTCCGTATATGCACATATACGGAAGTGGTCAAAAATTTCCGTAAATTCGCATATACAGAAGTTGACCACTTCCATATATGCACATATATGGAAGTGGACCACTTCCGTATATGTGCATATATGGAAGACGACCATTTCTGTAAATGGACATATATGGAAGTGGTCCCCTTCCGTATATGCGCATATACGAAAATGGTTAGCTTTTGTATATGCACATATACGAAAGCGGTCAGCTTCCATATACGCACATATATAGAAATGGTCGGCTTCCATATATGCGCATATACGGAAGTGGTTAACTTATGTATATGTGCATATACAAAAGTGGTCAGCTTCTGTATATGCACATATACGAAAGTTGACCACTTATGTATATGCACATATACGGAAGCTGACCACTTCTGTATATGTAAATGGTCGACTTTCATATATGTGCATATATGGAAATGGTTGGCTTATGTATATGCGCATGTACAGAAGCTGACCACTTATGCATATGCGCATATACGAAAGTTGACCGCTTCTGTATATGTGCATATACAGAAGCCGACCATTTTTCGTATATGTGAATATACAAAAGCTGACCATTTCATATATGCGCATATACAGAAGCCACATATACAGAAGTTGACCGCTTTCATATATGTGCATATACGGAAATGGCCAGCTTCCATATATGCGCATACGCGAAAGTGGTCAACTTTCGTATATGCGCATATACATAAGTTGACCACTTCTGTATATGTGCATATACGGAAGTTGACCACTTTTGTATATGCACATATATGGAAGCGGTCACCTTCTGTATAAGTGTGTATACGGAAATGGTAGGCTTCCGTATATGTGCATATATGGAAGTGGTAGTCTTCTGTATATGCACACATACGGAAATGGTCATCTTCTGTATATGCGCATATACAGAAATGGTCATCTTTCGTATATATACAACACATATACGAAAGTTGACCACTCTGTATATGCGCATATACGAAAGCGACCAGCTTCCATATATGCACATATACGAAAATGGTCTACTTTTGTATATGCGCATATACAGAAGAAGTCAACTTTCGTATATGTCCATATACGAAAGAGATCATCTTCCGTATATGTGCATATACAGGAGTTGACCGCTTCCATATATGCACATATACGAAAGCCGACCATTTCCGTATATGCGCATATACGGAAGCCTACCATTTCCATATATGCGCATATACGGAAGTTGGTCGCTTCCGTATATGCGCAAATACGGAAATTGAGCACTTTTGTATATGCGCATATATGGAAGATGACCATTTCCGTATATGCGCATATATGGAAGATGACCACTTTAGTATATGTTTATATCCTTTGCATATTGACACCCTATACCCCAAGAGGAAACATTCCCCCGAGTGTCCATATCCTACATGCATCTCCTTACATTGAGCATAGGTATGTTCCACGATTGGAACTAGTTGCTTACTAATGACACTTGTTTCCTCCTTTGTATCATAACATTAATTTGACTATGAAAAAAAAAAAAGTCGGGTGGGAAAAGAATATTATCTTATGTTGGCAACAATCGTGTCACCTTTGAACATAGCACAAATTTTTGAGTCCACTTGTCATCAAAATTTTGGGTTTAGCATGACCTTAGGAAGTTGAGCTCGTTACTTAGAGTTTATTCCCTCGATAGGTTACTCTTCCAGTCCCTATGGAGAGTTTGATTGGTACCTCTTGCATCACAAAGTTTCATCAGTGATTCTCTGCTGCCAGAGTCTTCCATATGTCTCATGCTCTTATTCAAATGATGTCTATCAGCCTATGTCGCCCATTTCTCAAAACTCTTGACTTTGCATGTCGACTACCCTCAGTATGTCTCAGAGTTACAAGAAACTATAGTCCCATCATGCACCCTGGTCCTACTTCATTATGGGTAGGTAACCTTGAACCCAACAGTCGACATTTCCTCATTGGTAACCTTGAATTCCCACTAGTGGCCTAGGTTCCATACACACGGGAATCGTCGTGGGAACTAGATTGTCCCTTTCGCTTGGTGAAAAACCCCTTGTAATTTGAGTTGGGGGCTTGATGGGATTTGTGGGTTTGTGTTGGGGCTTCACACCCACATAGAAAGTATAATTTGATGTTGACTTGTGGAGGGGATTCTACAATAACCTCCAAGACTTGTATATAAAGGAGAGAGGTCATTTTGACATTTCATTAATGTGGAGTGATAAGTGTGGAGTCTTTGGTAATTTCAGTCCACCACTTGGTGACCTCAACCAATGATGGAGAGAGGCTTCTAGGCCTTAGTCTTTTTGCGGTTTTATCTTTGCTTGGGTAGGTACTAAGGAGGAGAAGGGTCACATGTATGTTGGGATCTAAGGGAGGGGAAGGAGCAACCTAGGAGAGGCTCAACCTGCCAAGAGAACCTAGCCACATCCTAGAGGAGGACTCATCCAAGCTGGGAGGAGCTGGGACTAGGGTATAAGAGCCTTGAATAGGGTCACAAGGCTACCATATGCTAATATAGTAGTGGAGGAGGCTACCACAGGGTTCGACCTGGTGGAAAAGAAGAACAACAAGGGGATGGGCCTTTTCTGATGGTTTAAACGTTAGCTACATGCCTGTTGAGGGAATATTGGTGGCTCGAACAAGGAAGGAGGGGTTGTTGGGTGGTCTTGGGATAGTTCAATAGGTTCTACCAGTCAAGGAAAGGACTTCCCATGATTTTGGAAGGATGAAGGAGCTGTTACAACCTAGTTGCAACAGTCCTAGAGGCTTAGGCTGCTGGAAAAAGGTAGCCACAGGTCTATGTGGTAGCCAACAGTTAAAGAGAAGGACAACAACAATATTGTGGGACGTTATGAGTTGAAAAGAAGTTGGTACAACATGCTAAGGACGCCAAAAAAACATAGATAAAGGAACCGTAACAACAATCCTTTGGAGAAGAATTGAGGACAAACTTAAAATCACTTTGAGGGTTGTTCTAGAGGTCAAGGAAAAAAAGAATAATGGCAGAGTTGGGGGCAGTAATAGCTAGTATAACAACAGGTTATGTGGGTTGTTATAGCAGTGACAACAACAAGTCTTGAGGAAACAAGAAGGCTGGTATCACTGGGTCTATGGGACAACTTGAGGGTAGTA
>JZKD02S1789444.1:0-15525 GCA_000966675.3 Picea glauca | reverse complement strand
AGTCATACACAATTTCTATAAATAAAAATTATATATTTGGAAAGTTAATTCATTTTCCTACATTTCATGTTTTTACACCATATTCAAATTCATTGTGAAAGTACCTCAAATCATCTCTCTAGGTTAACATATTTTTGTTTTTCCATGTTTACATTGCCACTAACATGTCATGAGAGACTATCATTAGTGCAAAAGGGGTGGAAAAATCTTCCAAAAAGACACAAGACAAGCTCATGCTCAAATTCTTAAATCATAATCTTTAAAATGATCTCCTAATACATTTTGAAAAAATAATTATGGGTGATCTCTTGTTCATCCTATTATCTACTTTTGATTCTATTATGGAACATTCATTTGCTTGAATAGAAATTTGACTTCGCCATTATATAATCATACAACTTAGTATAATATTTCATCTAATGGAATTAGCATCTTTTCCTTTCCAATGATGCTCTTCTTAATAAAGTGTATTTAATATAAATTAGTACCCTTTTTTCAATGTGGAGGCATACGTACACATTTAACTTCTCAGGGGATTGTATTGGTTCTACCCTTTAACTTTGTGATCCATACACTAACTAGGTGAAAATGATTAGGTAATCCTTCTCTTATGTTTTAGTGTCTTGAATGTTGTCATGGTTAGATTTTATGCCTGGATAGGCTCATGTTGTTTAGCACAAATGCAAATACATACATCCTATCACGTTGATACAATTTGCATGTTAACAATGTCTTTTCCACTATCTTTGATTACATTGATATAGTTGTTCAACTTTTGATTGCATCGATATAATTGTCTACCCTGAACATGTGTATTGCTGCAAGCATAGAAAGTTTTAAGTGATTGAAGCCATTGTTTCTTCAACTTACTAGATACAATTCAAAGTGACTATTTTTTTCCCATTCTTGTCTTTATAAGAAGTACACTTGTCAATTTTGCATAACTTGATAAGATGACATGCCCAATATAGAGAAAAACAATAAATCCAACCATTGCTATACTTTCTAGATAGAAAAGTCATAAGTAATTGTAAGATAAAAACAACTAATAGAAAAATGTTGAAACTCATATCTTCAATAACTTACCAATGCAAGTGGCTTCTTGGTAAATTATATGTTGTTAGTCTCTACTTTCATCCTGAAGAGAAATTGACATTATCATGCCCATTTCTAATTTTTTAAAGAAAGTGAAACTAGATATAACTTCTATTGGACTCTTTATCTGAAGAACATGCAAATTTGATATGAATTTTTTATATTAAATTGTATTAATTTCTCTAAAAAAAATCTAAGTATTATCAAAATATCAATACTTTGATATAACTTTTGCATGTCAATTAATGTATTTGCAAGACATTAAATGAGAACAACTCATTTCATATGAATTATCCATCATGTATTTGTAAGACATTAAATGAGAACAACTCCCTTCATATGAATTAACCATCATGTATTTGCAAGACATTAAATGAGAACAACTCCCTTCATATGAATTAACCATCATGTATTTGCAAGACATTAAATGAGATCAACTCCCTTCATATGAATTATCCATCATGCAATGTAATGTTAAAAAGTCCATATTTTATAACTAACCTATTATGCTATTGAGTTTCCATTTCATTCAAACTCCTATGACTCAAGTTACTTTAGGTCATAAGTCAAAAGATCTACATGACTATGTTTTATTTATCATATATGGAAAATCTTAAGATAATATAGGCTGTAATGCAATATGCAAAGTGACATAAGGGTAGATAGAAAAAAAACAATCAAAAGAAAAAGTGAAATACAAAATCCCTGCAAAGTTTCTAACATGATGTTATTAATCTAACATGTGTTTTTTATTAATAGCATGAAACAAATTAGCTTTCATTGGTGAACCATGTTCTTTATTAATTGCGGAAAACAAATTAGTTTTTATTAGTAAACTTTAAACACTTTTTTTCAAAATGATTTTCAAACATTTTGTTTTGATTAAAATAATTTTCTTCTCAATGAAGTTAAAATTTTACTTTCCACTCAAATCAAAACCAAAGTCTAATTACATATCAACTTTCAAATAAATCAAAGTGTGTGCACTCCTATATAACTAAAATAGATTAGGCAAAACTTGTGACCTTTTGTAGAGTTGGAATTATACTTTTTGTAAATGGAATTCAATGGAATGGAAAAGCAAAATAAGAAGGATTCCAGACTTGGTCAATAGATTTACTAGCATTGAGGCTTAGAGCCATAATTTGATATTTCAATATGGGTCATCTGGTACTACAGTGGCTGGGATGCATTAATCGTTGGAATAAAAGGGTGGATGGTAATTGAACATATGGTTTCGAAAATTTGGAATCAGATGAATCAAAAATTTGTTTAGAATAAAAATTTGAATCGTAATTGAACCACGTTTGGAAATTTTGGGAAGATGAAGCGAAAAATTAGAAGAGAGTATACTTTCAGTTTGTTCAAGAATTTGATCAGGTTTTGGGTACATTCAAAGACCCTAAAAAAACATGAATAAACTATGATATACACCCAAATTTCTGCTATTCCAGTGAAGAATTACCCTTCTAAATATTTTTTTTTATCAAATACCTGTGTTACCACTTAGCCGTGTCCTCACAATTCTCGAGCTACAAAAATGTGGACCAGAACACTAGCAGAAAAACCATGTCATATTTATGAGAAAATGCGGATTTTTTTATATTGAATGACTTCGCTAGGTTCATATTTTTTCTCTGGGATTTACTGGTAGAAGAGAAAATCCTGCCATAGCATATATACATATGGAAACATTAATACAGTAATATACGCATACATTTCCATAGGGCAAAAAACTTCTTTTGCATAATTCTTAACGAATTATTCGCTAATGTCTGGTGAAGGGTTGATATTGCTGGACCCCGTTGCTTTGCATTCAGAGTCCAGTTTAATCATCCCAACCAAGATGGTGTTGTTTCAGCAATTCAGACAACCATAACCGATCTGCTTTATCCAACTTCCAACATACATGGCCGATCGTCCTTCTCTGCCGCCATGCATAGAAAATCCAATTCAGCTACACTTGTAATCATTTCATTTACAACAGGATCAGATTCAAACTGTAGATCAGGATCGACTAGCTCTTGCAAAGCCCCAGTCTGAATTTTTGTCGTGGCCAGATGCGCCAAGCTGATTTCCCTTCCGTGTCTCAATTCATCCACAGCCTTCTTTCCAGAAATTATCTCAATCAAAACTAGGCCAAAGCTATATACATCGCTTTTGTATGTAAGTTGATAGAACTGATTATAATCGGGGTCAACATAACCAGGCATTCCTTGCGGACTTGTTGAAACATGGGACGCTTCAAGAGGCATAAGCCTGGAAAGCCCAAAATCTGCAATTTTCACCCCCATGTTTTCATCCAACAGAATATTGGTGGATTTTACATCTCTGTGAAATATAGGTGGGTAATTATCAAAGTGAAGGTAGGCTAAGGCACTAGCTGTTTCCAAAGCAAATTTCAGCTGGGCATCCCACAGTAAACCATTTTTACCTCTCTGTTCTCCGTGAAGATGATCGAACAAGGTCCCGTTTAATACATATTCGCAAACAAGGAGCAGATTCTAGCGTTCGTTACAGCTGCCAAACAGGCGAACCAAGTTACAATGGTGTATCGATGACAGAATTTTGACTTCATTGTCAAATTGCTTGAATCTGTTACTGTTACAGGTGTTCTCATGGAATCTCTTCACTGCAACACTGCGTCCATCCCGGAGTTTCCCCAAATAGAACTTACCGTAACCCCCATCGCCTAATTGTCTCTTCTAGTCGAAATAATCAGTGGCCAGTTCCAGTTCTCTATAACTGAAGACTGGCAAATTACCCATCTCTGCCTGATCAAACTCCGAATCATCATGAGCGTTCTTGGTAGCCAAAGTAAGCTCTTTTTTCCTCCTTAAAATAAATCCTACCAACAGTGTTGTTGCAGCGACTAGCACAGCTAGGCCTCCGATGCAGTTGCCTGAATCACCATATCGGAAAATATTTATCAGCTGTAAACAAAGTAGCGTAACATCTTTAAATTTACTGGAAAATCTGAGAAGGACAACTAATTACCTATGATAATACGCTTCTCTGTGCTAACACCTGTTTCATCACAATCAAGAGTGTTCAGTTAAATGATTACGAGCTCCTGATCATGATAACTTCCAAAACTACAGTCAAAATACCAAAGATCACAGGAAACACCTACCCTTGAAACAATTATTGGGATGAGTTCCATCTTTACAATAACATACAAATTCATTCTTATGGGTGCCAGAAACACTGTAACCACAGATCCCATTACTTGATTGACAGGAGCTACAATTATCATTTTCAGCCTTTCCCCCATCCTAAGTTATCCAAAATCCTTTATCATTGACAGGAGCTTGGATGACTAAAACAGGGGATTTGAGAGCAGATGCGGAGGTGCCGAGTGAGCTGAACAGGCAGGTTTTTTCAAATTTGAAAATGGGCACCATGCTTCGATGACTAAAACAGAGGATTTGAGCGCATGTGCCGAGTGAGGTGAACAGGGTAGGTTTTTTCAAATTTGAAAATGGGCGGGGAGGGAGTAAACATCACTTGTCACCGTACTCACGGATTGACATCACTTCTTGTCAAGTGTTAATGGTGTTTTGTGTTACAAGTTTTTTCAAATTTGAAAATGGGCGGGGAGGGAGTAAACATCACTTGTCACCGTACTCACGGATTGACATCACTTATTGTCAAGTGTTAACGGTGTTTTGTGTTACGTCGTCTGGTTGAGTGAGCCACCTGGCGGGAGTCGGAAAAGGAGCGGATGGAACCATTGATGAGGGGCTAGATGGGAGCATGGATGCGGATGGGAGTACACGAGCATGAGTCGGAAAAGGAGCGGATGGAACCATTGATGAGAGGCTAGATGGGAGCATGGATGAGGATGGGAGTACACGAGCATGATTGCACGGGCATCCAGTCTGCCCTTTGATGGGTTATGACGTGCTCAAAATTGATCCCTGGTCACAAAAAAACAAATGGAATCTCACGCCAATATAATTTTGACTTCAATTTTGGTGAATCAATTGTGGTATAAATTTTGACTTCAATTTTGGTGAATCAATCGTGGTATATGAGGGTGAGGGGAATAATACGAGAATACATAATATATATTCTCCTATTAGAAGTTTCAGTCCTCTCCATTCTTAAGTTAATAAGATAAATGTGTGGTAAAGAAACAAATCGAATCTCATGCCCATATAATTTTGACTTCAATTTTTGGAGAATCTCCTAATAGCTTTTTTTCAATCAGTCTGTCACAACAATATTGTTTGGATTGATGATCTTCAAATCCACGCATTTAAATCGGTAACAAAAGAAACTATGTTTCATTGGGAGAATTCAAGAGAGAAATCCCTTTTATTTATATCATTCTCAATCATCTTAATCTATCTAATCCATTATTTGGTATGGATAGAGATGTTAGGATTCAAAAGCATAAATGTAACAAGATTTTAATTGAAAAGAAAATAAAAGCAAGATTAAACGAAGAACAACAATTACACAATTGACACAGTAATTTATGTGGAAATCTAATACAAACATACAACCATCCTCTTCTCACTACTCACACACCACACTCAGTATTGCATCTTTCTCACACACTGCACATTCACCTCTATGGATATACTCGTATATATAACATCTATCACACAGTTACACAAACTGATCATAAATAGATCACACGGTTACACAAACTATTCATTGTAGTGTGCATGCATACACAATCTAAATTTAGTTGATGTGCATGTACATGCTATTGCATGGGAAATTAGTTGTCACTTTTCCAACAATCTCCACCTTGACAACAATTTACCTCATATATCATGCCCAAATTAATTCATCACATTTCCTGCAAGCGAAGAGAAGCCAAACACCATCACAACTTTGTAACTTCTCTAACAATATTGTTACGTGGACATTTTTGCACGATTCTCTCCAATATGGACCACCATTCTTCCTCCATCAGTAACTTGTCTAATAAATCGATGCACTTGTCCCATGTTTATACGTTGGACTTTTAATCAAATGCACAGTGCTTTGACCACCACATAACAACTCATCTTGTACTTTTCCAAACTTATCGAATAGATGATTGCATTCTTGTAAGACATAACCTGCATGTGAAATGTTAACCATTTCTCATCGCAATCATCAAAACTCCTACTAGTGTATCATAGTCGAGACATATAACCATTTTCTTCTTCATCAATTAGGACATAAACCTAAAGAAAGCTTGCAATGGAAAGCCAAAGGGATTTTGCGGTTTCACATTATTCATACCAAATTTCTTGAGTATCTTTACCACATCATATTTTTGTTGTGATAACCACTTGCTTACCATATTTCTTGTCTATGTGTATTTCCTTGCCCAATATTTATTTTGTTGCTCCTAGATCCTTCATAACAAACATCCTAACCATCTAAGCCAACCTGTTGATCTCAAACATACTTGTGCTTTCTACAAGCATAACATTTAATGCCAAGATAATAAATATACCATAAACACAATGGTTATACTGACTTCTTGTAAAATGTGGCTCACCATGAAGAAATCAAACATCTTGTACCATTTTCCTGGCATGGTTCAAGCCATACAATGATTCTTGAGTTTGCAAACAAATCTTTTGTTGTGATTCTAAACGAACCATTCAAGTTGTTCCATATCCATCCTCTTATCCAAAAAACTCCATGTAAAATAGTTTTAACATCTAGTTGTACTAACACAACTAGTGCTAACACAACATGAATAGAAACAAGCTTTTAACAACTAGTGAGAAACTTTCATTGAAATCAATACCTTCCAAATACCCTTCTACTACCACTCATGCTTTGAACCTTTCATATTTTACTATGTTTGATTTTATAAAAGGAGATTCATCAAACACTGCATCTCTGTCCATGATGATTATGTGGGTAGTAGGATCCCGCAGTCTGCATCCCTCAACATTACCACCATATCAAATATCTACCTATTTGATCTGGTTCCTACTTAGAATGTTGATAAAAAACATAACCATCACAACTGAATAATTTCATATTTGAGTAATTACCAGACGACCTCTTCATAATTCTTCTAGAATCTTCCATTCTTTTGCAAACGATGGTGACTGAGTTACCAGATAGCACAATGACTTATATCCACAACTATTGCTGCAACTTAGCATTAGTCAACATGTGTATTCAATACCAACTACCTTGCAATACTCTCCAAGTTCCATGGATATGAACCTACCTTCATCATATATTCTCAAACACTTGATTGACTTGCCAACACATCATCATTTCTGCAAACCCACCTTTCTAACCTAGACACATTGTTCCACCTTGAATTTTGCATTCGAAAAAACCTCGACGAAATTCGTCCAAGCTAGACAAGTAAGCCTTCACCGCTTACCTCTAGGCCCATTTAAAATGGAGTTCACCAAGACTTTTATAGGCTTCATTACATGCAATCCATGGACACAAAATCTAGTAGGTAAAAGCTCTTAAAGCTAGGACAATAACATGTGCTAGACTTCCTAGGGTTTTAAGCAAGAAATTTCATAATCTTAATGTAAATGCAAAATAAACATGACTATAACCATTCAATGAAGAAGAATTGCATAAATTTCACTTACATACATCAAGAATCATCAAGCATAAACCCTTGTTGAACAATTCCACCAAGAAAATTGCCAAAGTAGTTCAAGATTAGCCTCCTCCAACAAGTGCACACTAAATTTCAGTCATAAAACCCTAAGTAGGGTGCAAATTTTGAACCTCACTAAGTGTGAATGAAAGATGATGAATAATACAAGGGCTAAAACCCTTATTTATACAATATCAATGACCAGAAGTAGGTCAAAAAGGTCGACATGGCTAGTTACATGTAATATCCAGTTTTTACATTAAATGTCATAATAAAACCCTAAATCAAGCTGTAAAGATAACGCCATGCCCTTTTAAGGTGATGTTAGGCCTTCTTAGGGAAATGTTGGCTTCCAGGATAAAAATGTTAGGCCTCCTTGGGCCTATGGATCCTGCCACATGTGGCACTTGGCACACAAATTCTTACAAAGTGTCCAAAATGCTCGGTGATGTCATGGGTCACATGGGTTAATTCAAGGGCCTTCCAAGACCTACATCATGGTGAGAAGGGAAAGACCCCCTTAGGTCTAAGCCTGCTAGGCTGTCCCTGGTGGAACATCCTTCTCTCTCTCTCGTGCAAACCCATGATCCGTCTCTGCCCCTAGTTGGGGTCTTACAATCCATATGGTGGGATTTTATCCCTATTGAGGTCCGAACTAATCATCTCCCCATATGTACTTTTCCATCGGGTTTGGCCCTCCAACATCAACAAGTATGCCCTCCATGGGCTCGTAAGTCACAACGATCATAGCAATGTCAATCACATCTAATAATCAAGTTATTTAAACATGTGCATGAAACCCCCTTTCCTAGACAAGTGTTCAGAGACGTTATGCTATTCTACAAGCCAAGTTTGGAGGGCATGCTAGGATGTCCTATTGGGCTAGTGCTCATTGGATGTGAAATGTTTCCAAGTGAAGACAAATCCAAGCCATGTAAGTGGATGAGGTGGTAAGGGATGTCTCAGAAATGGGTGTAGTGATAACAGGGAAATGTATGGCTTACCTATGGGTGTTTCTCAAGAGGGTGAGATGAACCTTTTGATGGATTCATAGATGATTTTAGGGGCGAAATTTCGCTCATGGGCGACATTTAGGGGCTTCCAATTTTTTATTGGGCAACTTTTTTGTATTAAAGTGATTTTTTAAAACTTATATCATTAGCCCATAATTTATTTTAGGGGAAAAATCATGTACAGGGTTAGCCCTTGTTTTTAGGAGAGATAGAGGAAAAAAAATTATATTTTGCCCCTGAAATTTGGAGGGAGAAGATTCCTGATCTAAAAATAGCAGGCTGACTTGTTATGCTATGCAAGCACCCCTACTTCATTAAAATAAACTTTACAGGACCTTTCTTCATGTGTATAAATATGCAATATAAACTTATGTGTTAAGTTCATGTATCTTCTTGTAAATGCTTATGTGTGAGAAAATGTTCTTTTAGCTGGTTAAATATGTACTTTAAACAAATACACAACAACTCAACTTGCAGCAAACAAACCATCACAACATGATAAAGGAGTTCACCCCCCTATGGGCTACATCTCCTTGAGCCTCCATAATGGACTTGGCTCTCTGGGATTAATTAGTCAAAAGTTCTTTTACAATATTCTGCTCAACTCCAATGGAAAAACAGACTGTACCATTGAGATCAGAACACATAAAAACCCCAAAAACGACTAATAGAACTCTGAATACGGATCATGGCTCATCTGAGCATGACCTCTTCTACATGTGGCCATAAGCTTCCCTGAGCTTCTCTTTGGAAAAAACACCTGTAAAAGTCTTCAAAATCCTCTGAAACCTGTCCCAATGCGTTCAAAGCATATCAATTAGCCAAAAATGATTATTCAATCATAGAAAACAAACATAGGCTCAACAAACCATGACCTCGATCAAAGAGGGCTTCAAGCTCCCTAGAGCTTCCTGGAACTTCAATGGTGAAAAACTTGCAGAAGAAGTCTTCAAATGGCTGTGAAAATGGCACCAATGGATCCATCACGTCCAAAAACCCCTGGCTGGGCTTTTACGGCACCTCAATCGGCCAAAAACTGAGAAAGTTAGACCTCCTCCATTTTCCTCCTTCTACTTTGCTGGAACTGGTTCTACAGAACGCACCTCTGTGTGTATGAACCTGGAACACGCTCCAAAATGCGCGTTTAAACCTGGAACTGAGCAGTTCTGAATAATTGTGCAAACTGTAGGATGGTTAGGGTGTCTCCAGCCCCCAACCGCCTAGCACTCGGTCACGTGGGTCATACGACCTCCGGCTAAAAATGAAAGTGTTTAACCGTTATAAAACTGGTGTAACCAAACCCACGCTCCTTTAACCGGTCATATGGTATACCATATACCCATAGGGCCACAGGCCAAAATTATTTGAAAACCCCGCGCGCTATACACCAACAGGCACGGTCGTATGCTAATGGCATATAGCCATGGGTTTAAAACCGTTCAAACCACGCACAATATAACACGGTTATATAATTTGAAACCCGCGCAAATGTATTAATACAACGGTTATATATGTAATAAAACTATGGTTCATGTTTAACCCCGCACAACATAATATAACATGGTTATATGTGAATCAAACGAAACCATGGGCCGGGCCAAGCCCCGGCTCGACCCCCCGCCCAATATACAACACGTTCAATATAAATAAATGTGAACCCACATCTATTACAAGGAACATATGGTGGCCTATTGGCCGGGCGGTCGTGTGAAGGCGTATGGCGAGGGGGAGGTCCTGGGGTCGAACCCCGTGGACTCCGGTATAACTTTTATATAACCAAATGAACAAAAATGAGGGGGACACGTGGCGCCCTCCGATTGGGCCACGTGTCCTCATACCATTTGCCCAAAATCTACCACGTGTCACAATATGATTCGTTCACTGTCAACTAATAAATGAATGCCATGTCACCATCTGCCCTGTCAGCGTACTTCATGCCACGTCACTTGTACTGACATGCCACATCATCATCCGTACGGACTGTACGGACTGCCCAGTCAACACTTTTGTTTACCTATTTGACTTTCCGAACAGATCGCTATATCTTTCGTTCCTGACGTGCGTTTGAGACGAAACAAATTGCGTTGAGTTCATGATGACGAGGGCTACAAAGGCATTTGTTTTGAGGCAATTATGAGAACTTTGATTTTTGAGCTAAAATTTGACCCCTAGTCCAGATTTTGATCACATCTTCCCACTGAAAGGGTTTTGGACCCACAAAAGCTTATCTGTCTGCTTTCAAGTTATATCAAAATCTTTTCGACAATCACCTGAATACCTTGACATGCCTCGCACTGCAACTGGCTATGTCCTTCAACCACTGCTCTCTGGCTGCTGCTGACCCACTGCTCTCTCTATTCTTTGGAAGACTGCCAACCTTCCCACTGAGAATCAAGTCCCTCTTTTGAACTCTTTAACGTCAACAAAATCAGCTCTCCAATGGTTGCAAAAAATTTCCTGCGACATCTTGTCACAAGCCAAGAAAAACATCAATCTTGAAAATTAGACAAGACTGAAAAATGATGCCAACAAAATCTTTTGTTCTTCAAACAAACTGTCGCATCTCGTACTTTACCAAAGTACATGGCGTTTTCCTGCATCTTGATGTACTCAAAATTGACTTACAAGCCAACAAACACCGTCGATTAAAACACAAGTCAAACAAAACGATCGACACAACATAGTCGTCATAAAATCATCAACACCAGTCGAGACTCATTGAAACATCAACCTTCCCAAACTGACAAGTCGACAAACATGATACATAATCATGTAACAATCATGAATCACTCATGATGAACCATCACCAAGTTTACTGCTTACACATACATAAAAACAAATGCATGTTCATGACTCTTCAACTCTCCTTCCAGTACAAACATAAGTACAACCCCAAAACATATGGGTACTTAAGAGTTGAATACAAAAAATATAAATGGCTGCAACTTATCATGCTTCCCATAAATGCACATATAACACTGTAAAGTGCATTTACAACAGAAAAACGCAAACCTCACTTGCTCAAGAAATCCAACCATTTCTTACCAAGCCAACTCAACGATGACTTTTTCCGCTGGACATCGTCCTCTTGTGAATCATCTGGACTCACATCAATGATGGAATCTCCTCTTCCATTCTTGTCAATCTCCTTATCCATCTGCTTCTTGTGCTGTGGATGAGTGGTTGGATGCAACGTCCAACATTGGTCAATGAGATGACCCCGCTTCTGACAATGAGTGCAAATCTTTTGCATCCTCTTTTCACGCTGTCTTTGCTTATAAAATTTCTTGAAAGCGGTTAATCTTTTCCAACACTTTGAAACATGATGGTTATACAAACCACAATATGTACAAGGATTCTTTCTTCCAAATTTATCATGCTTAACATAATCAAATGCAACTGAATGATAAGCAGAATTATACCTTGAACATTCACCTTTATCGCCTCTGTGAGGAGGTGAAGTTGAAGAGTTACAAGCTCTCCTTTGAAGACCATCAACAATGTTCTTGTCCTCATCACTGTCACAACTTTTTTGTTCCACACATTCGCATTCATTTTGAACACAAGCCTTGCATGCTGGATGGAATGAACTTTCAACAAAAGTTCTCTAACTTTCACCTTTAAAGCCTTCCTGAGGAGGTGAACTTGAAACAAAACTTATGCTTCGAACTTTTCCCTTTGTCTCCTCGACTTTGGAATTTGCTCCATCTTGTCGTTCATACCCAAGACCACAATACTTAGGTCTTTCTTCAACAACAATAGGCTCAACAATGCCTTGTGCATGCTTGCCCAAACCTTTACATTCATAGCCCATTTTTAACAACAACTTGCACCCTATTCCTCTTGTGTGACTCTCAAAACCACCAAAACATTCATCTTTATAGGAATTAGAAGATAAACTAACACTGCATACCTTATGTTCATGCTTGTACTTGGTAAGGGTTTCCTTTGCCTCATGGAGTTGAATCTCCATCTCATGCAACCTTTGCAAAAGCTGGTCTTTCTCCTGCTTCATGGCCATCAACTGCTCTTCAAGGGCAATGTTCTTATCATACATCTCTTTCATCAAATCTCTCATGAGTATAATTTCTTCTTTAGAAAATGGAAATGTATGAGAACTATCAATACTTGAAGCTTCTGCCATCCTTGCAAGATATCAAACTTCCCACAAAACTTGCACAAAACCAATAGCTAAATATTCAAGCTATCAATGGAAAACACATGAGCAAAACAAACTATGCTCCGATACCACCTGATCTGAAAATAGAAGGCTGACTTGTTATGCTATGCAAGAACCCCTACTTCATTAAAATAAACTTTACAGGACCTTGCTTCATGTGTATAAATATGAAATATAAACTTATGTGTTAAGTTCATGTATCTTCTTGTAAATGCTTATGTGTGAGCAAATGTTCTTTTAGCTGGTTAAATATGTACTTTAAACAAATACACAACAACTCAACTTGCATCAAACAAACCATCAAACTCAGAACAATCACAACATGATAAAGGAGTTCACCCCCCTACGGGCTACATCTCCTTGAACCTCCATAATGGACTTGGCTCTCTGGGATTAATTAGTCAAAAGTTCTTTTACAAGCTTCTGATCAACTCCAATGGAAAAACAGACTGTACCATTGAGATCAGAACACATAAAAACCCCAAAAATGACTAATATAACTCTGAAAACGGATCATGGCTCATCCGGGCATGACCTCTTCTACATGTGGCCATAAGCTTCCCTGAGCTTCTCTTTGGAAAAAAACACATGTAAAAGTTCTCAAAAGCCTCTGAAACCTGTCCCAATGTGTTCAAAGCATATCAATTAGCCAAAAATGATTATTCAATCACAGAAAACAAACATAGGCTCACCAAACCATGTCCTCGATCAAAGAGGGCTTCAAGCTCCCTAGAGCTTCCTGGAACTTCAATGGTGAAAAACTTACAGAAGAAGTCTTCAAATGGCTGTGAAAATGGCACCAATGGATCCATCACGTCCAAAAACCCCTGGCTGGGCTTTTACGACACCTCAATCTGCCAAAACCTGAGAAAGTTAGACCTCCTCCATTTTCCTCCTTCTACTTTGCTGGAACTGGTTCTACAGAACGCACCTCTGTGTGCATGAACCTGGAACACGCTCCAAAATGCACGTTTAAACCTGGCACCGAGCGATTTCGAATAACCGTGCAAACTGTAGGATGGTTAGGGCGTCTCCAGCCCCCAACCGCCTAGCACTTGGTCACGTGGGTCATACGACCTCGGGCTAAAAATGAAAGTGTTTAACCGTTATAAAACCGGTGTAACCAAACCCGTGCTCCTTTAACCGGTCATATGGTATACCATATGCCCATAGGGCCACGGGCCAAAATTATTTGAAAACCCCACGCGCTATACACCAACAGGCACGGTCGTATGCTAATGGCATATAGCCATGGGTTTAAAACCATTCAAACCACGCGCAATATAACACGGTTATATAATTTGAAACCCGCGCAAATGTATTAATACAACGGTTATATATTTAATAAAACTATGGTTCATGTTTAACCTCGCACAACATAATATAAAATGGTTATATGTGAATCAAACGAAACCATGGGCCGGGCGAAGCCCCGGCCCGACCCCCCGCCCAATATACAACACGTTCAACATAAATAAATGTGAACCCACATCTATTACAAGGAACATATGGTGGCCTATTGTCCGGGCGGTCGTGTGAAGGCGTATGGTGAGGGGGAGGTCCCGGGGTCAAACCCCGTGGAATCCCATATAAATTTTATATAACCAAATGAACAAAAATGAGGGGGACACATGGCGCCCTCCGATTGGGCCACGTGTTCTCATACCATTTGCCCAAAATCTGCCACGTGTTACAATATGATTTGCTCACTGTCAACCAATAAATGACTGCCATGTCACCAGCTTCCCTGTCAGCATACTTCATGCCACGTAACCTGTATGGGCATGCCACGTCATCATCCGTACGGACTACCCAGTCAACACTTTTTTTTACCTGTTTGACTTTCCGAACAGATCGCTATATCTTTCGCTCCCGACGTCCGTTTGAGACGAAACAAATTGCATTGGGTTCGTGATGACGAGGGATACAAACCCATTTTTTTTGAGACAATTATGATAAATTTTATTTTTGAGCTAAAATTTGACCCCTGGTCCAGATTTTGATCACTTCCATTAGCCAAATTTCTAGAAGTATGGGAATTTTTGATAACTTCTTTGCCCTGCCATTTGGTAAAATCGGGGTTTATGGTTAATTCGCCCAGATTTTGTGGTATGGGCTCTGGGTAGCTACATTTTGGCCCTCCCACCTGGTATAAATTATATGGCATCTGCCCAGTGCCCAGAGTTAAAATCATTGCTTTGTTACTTGTCTAGTTCGTTCGTGAGAACTATAGAGTCTACTTAGACTCTACTATCTAGTGACCATCCAGAAAATCTCTAAATCACCAAGGCCCGATTTACATATATTGAATTTTCGTGTTTATTTCCCCTCGACGGAATGGAAAGAGGGCAAGAGATGCTAGTGGTGAAGCTGCCTGTTCAGAGAAGAATTTTTTACAGTTCTCAGCTTGGTGGTCTGTGACTCCGTGGAGCCGCCTATTCAGAGGAGAAGAAACTTGAAAGGTGTCGTGTGAGGCTTTGGCGGTGAATAATTACCAGGGTGTGTATTTTCACGTTTTTTTGTTTTGTTTATGTTGGATCATGTTGTCATTGATGCCAATGGTTTGATTACTTGGGAGATTGTTGGATCATATGTCATTGATATAAATGGTTTGGTTTGATTGATGTCATTGGTTGATGTCAAGT